>OZ038479.1:78195954-78273454 GCA_964036315.1 Acanthosepion esculentum | reverse complement strand
ATATATTTAAAAGGTTATATTTTCTTCCTCGCCACAAGATACTACTCAAAGAATATTTTAAAGTCTCCTTAAATAAAAATTTGAAAACCTTGCAATGTTTTTTCTACATGTTACTTCTGTATATAAATACAGGTTACCAAAATTTCTACATGCATCTTGATAATGTTCTTCAGACGTAACTGACCTAGCAAGGCAAGCTTGCTAACCACTATACTACCATGAGTTACCTTTCTAACACTACTTATAAGCTAAAAAGCAGCTATCAGCTCTCTAGCCTTGTTGGGAACAAGTCTAAGAGAAGGGTGACTTGGAATTCCAAGCCATGAAGAAGACAAATCAAAAGTCATTACACTATCTTTCGCAAGAAGCCATGGTAATTCATAAAATACGATGAGTTATGACAGGCTATGTCCTGAAGAGACAAAGCATTTTTTAAACACTTGTTTGAATTGTTTATTTCTCTCAAAGGAGTCCAAACCCACTACCTGCTTTTGGTATGATTATTGGTGGTTCATTTCATTTGACCCATGATTTTTTGCATTACACTTGTTGTAAAGTATCCACTTTTCAACACCAATCCCAATTTGTTTAAAATCCAGAAAATTTAAATGTAACTGAGCTGATTATTTTATATTTTTATCAAAGTAACTAACATAACAAAACTCATAGTTGGTTTTTGTTCTTGATGTGGATATTTTAGCTATATTGGACCTCTCTCCTACAGTATATAATGTTGATTATTCTCAAAATATTAATTTCATTTGATTGCTATAAACCTTAACTGATCTACTTAACTGTAGAATACCTTCCCTCAAAAAAGATCCTGTATAAAACTTCACAAACACTCTTTCCTCATTATGTCCTAGAAATTTCAAATGGCTATTTCTGATTCTAAGTATAAACGCCCTTTTGGCTTCCATTGTTGTTGCTCACATGTTTAGGTCTGGTATCCTCCGCATCCTTTTGTAGAACCACATTTCTGTTGCTTCAAGTCTCTTCTTCATCTGTGAGGAGACTGTCCAGTATTCACTGACATATAGGAGGATGGATATTACATAACACTTTAGTACTCTTTTTCTTTGTTTCTGATTAAATGTTCTTGTTTGTAGACATTAATGGGTTAATATCACTTGAATATATTTTTCAAATTGGAATTAAAACATAAGTCTATCTATTTTGCTTTTCCTAGCATGACCTGTTAGATAGAATAGGTTAAGAAGTAAAAACTGGAAAGGCCTTGCAATAAAATACATACGGCTGCCATAAGTAAATTCCTGTTTGTTTATCAAAGCCATTAAGAAACAGAAAAGATAAAAATTATAAAATGTCAAATCAAGTACCTCTTTGTTCTAGGTTTTACAGAATATCTGAATCTCTGTTTGGAAGAGAATTTGTCAGTTAATATCTTTAAAGAATATCAGGAAAGCCTGCAGCAACTTCAAAATCTATTACAAAGAACAGTAAAATAGCACTAATTTTAATCTATCAGCTTCAAGACAATTCCAGAAAGGATAACTGGCAAATTTTATAAAAAAAATTAATTAAAAATTACAGCTCATATTTTTATTTCAGTTTCTGAGATGAAGAATTATCATTATACTCAGTTTAATGTTCTTATCTTTGTTGTCATAAGCTGTAAGAACTATCTTACAGTCAAAGGCAGGTTCGGTGAATTTGGTTTGAGGCAAGATATGTGCGGGGGGATGATTTCCTTGATCGTTTACCTTTGTTTTTCTTGTATTTATAAATGAAACTCATTTGCATATGTGATTTGAGTGAATTTCACAAAATTTCTGTTTTCATTGATGAATTACATGATTTATTCATTTAAATCCTACTGGGATTTATTATTGGCAGCCACAATTTTAACAACATAAGATATGCAGATGACAAGTTAACAAAACAATAAGCCCAAAATGCAAATTACAAATTGGAGTTACCAAAATCAAACAGGTATAAAAATTTAAATATCTGGAAAGTGTTTAACTAGTGGACGTAAAATGCAACACTGAAATCCGAAGTCATATTTGGATAGCCAAAGATGCATTCCAAAAGCAAAACAGAGTACTATGAAACAGGAAAACTTTGTTAGAAACAAAGAAAAGAGTACAGAACTGTTATGTGATATCTGTCCTCCTATATGACAGTGAATGCTGGACAGTCGCCGCAGAGATGAAGAGACTTGAAGTAACAGCAATATGGTTCTATAGAAGGATGCTGGAGATACCATGGACGGAATATGAAAGCAACAACAAAGTTTTAGGATAAAATAGGAACAAAAAGGAAACTTATACTTAACATCAGAAAGAGACAGAAGAAACAGTTGACATTTCTAGGACGCATAATGAGGAAAAAGGACTTGTAAAATCCAATACTCACAGGATAGATTGAAAGCAAGAGGGACAAAGAAAAACAGCACATAATATACTTAGTGAGCTTGAGTTAATGGATGGCAAAACAAGAGAAAATAACAAAAAGACAAATAGAAGAAATAACAAAAAGACAAAATTGAAGAGTGACCAAGGACAGAAATTGTGGAGAGCCATGATCACCTAAATCCCAAAAGGACACGGCACATAAAGAAGAACAAAGATTTATTAAGAGCTATAAAAGACAGGAAATTGTGGAGAGCCATGATCACCTAAATCCCAAAAGGACACGGCACATAAAGAAGAACAAAGATTTATTAAGAGCTATAAAAGACATGAAATTGTGGAGAGCCATGATCACCTAAATCCCAAAAGGACACGGCACATAAAGAAGAACAAAGATTTATTAAGAGCTATAAAAGACATGAAATTGTGGAGAGCCATGATCACCTAAATCCCAAAAGGACACGGCACATAAAGAAGAACAAAGATTTATTAAGAGCTATAAAAGACAGGAAATTGTGGAGAGCCATGATCACCTAAATCCCAAAAGGACATGGCACATAAAGAAGAACAAAAATTTATTAAGAGCTATAAAAGACAGGAAATTGTGGAGAGCCATGATCACCTTAATCCCAAAAGGACATGGCACATAAAGAAGAACAAAGATTTATTAAGAGCTATAAAAGACAGGAAATTGTGGAGAGCCATGATCACCTAAATCCCAAAAGGACATGGCACATAAAGAAGAACAAAAATTTATTAAGAGCTATAAAAGACAGGAAATTGTGAAGAGCCATGATTGTCTATGTCTTCAAGAGACATGGCACAAGAAGGAGAAGAAGAACAGCATGTGGAGAACAAAAAAAACAACTTGATGACTTTCCCTATCTTTCCTAAGTGTTGACATATGGTAGATTTTGATGTGCTCAACATCTTTGTTAATTCCCAAGTATTTTGCCAATGAATTGCTTTCCACTAATGACTTTAGAGCTTTATCATCAAAGTCCAATAAATGCTCCTGTTCGGATTCATCTTCTAACAATGTTTGTCAAAGACAAAACTTTACAATCCAATAACAAACTTGCTGGTCAGTTATGACTCCTTGATCATAAACACTACATATTTTTCTGCATGTCTCTATAGCCTTATCCTCTTGATTGAACTCCTATAACACTGACATAAATTCACTTTCAATTCCTTCATTAGTGGGATTAAGGAATTTATTTGTAGGGATATGTAAATATCTGCCTAATTAGCATAGCTAGGGTATAGAAACTATATAAATGCCCAAGTAGTAAGGGAAAAGGCAGAATATGATATGCAAGATTAATGACCACCACTGAACTGAGAAAATACAAAAGAAATCATATTTCATTGTGTTATTCTTAATAATTCTTTAATACACTGTGTACTGCTCTGCTGATATCTCACTTTGTCAAAACTGTTGACTCAAAACTTCATCTGAGATAACAAGAGATTTTTCTATGCCATAGGTTACAATTCACTTGGCCTTTATTCAAGAATTCCCTTTATCTGTGATATTTTGACATGGTAGAATTTAAGCTGGCATTTGTTTTATTTTTTTGATTAAACTACCAGTGAACAGTAGATGTTGGTTTGACCATCTTACTAAATTGACTAACTTTTTAAAAGACCTTTTTCAAGGGCTTAACTTTCAGCAATTGAAAAGATGCCACTCCTCTTTACGGATTCTTGAAGACTTTCAGGAAATGAAGAGGGGAAAGGCAGAGTTACATGCCTGATTGCTTGCCTAATGAGTTATTGTTTCTATTTCTGCATAGTGACACAAGTTTCTTTTTTTTTTTTATTTAGGTTACCTTACACAGGGAGTTAATTAAAGTCATTATAAGTTCCAGCATTTTGACCATTGTACCTGTCAGCCTTCTTCAGTTGTATGTTTAATTTGGTAACCATTTGGAAAGTTTTAACTCTTTATTCCAGCTCACCCAATAGATTGAACAAAGGATTCTTTTCTAAATTCTCAGAAGGTTACCAAGTCCAGCAGACACCTGAATAAAACAAGAGTGAACAATGACTATAGCAACCAAAATGACCAAATATATCGGAATATGATATGTTCATTGATTTCATCTTGTGGGCTTGAATTTCAGATGGGAACAATTGCTTACTACTGAAAACACTTGAGCTTTCAAATAAGATAACAGCTAAGTAAAGATTATTATCACCATCCACACTTGTATAGGAAGAAATGATTTCTACTTAAAAAAAAAATACAAAAATGCAAAAGGAAATATCTTTCAACTGAAAAGCGATATTCATAAAATTGTTGATTGTACAAATATCAACAATTTATTGATCCATTTATTCAGATTAATATCAAAATCTCAAATGTTGCCTGAAGACAAATGGCAGCTGATCAGACTGAAAGATAATGTCAGGATAAAAAGCAGTGATAAATATGTTTAATGTATAATCAATTATGTTATTTACCTGAAAAGGTTGGTATCTATTGGCACTGGGATAAACCAGAAAGGAAAAAAGGGAAGAATGCTAGTTAAAAATACAATATGTACACTAGTGGTGATTTTCCAAGCATATCTTAGATGTGGCACAAGGTGTCGTCAAAAGAAATTAGCGGCTCTGTTTTTGGGATGAAATTTCCGATTAGGCATTTCTTCCGTCTACACTGGTTTCTTAGTATTTATCGTTGTTCTCTTCCTTGTATCTGCTTCATCGTTCGTTTGTTCCTTCCTTCCTTCCTTCCTCCTCCCACAAATGCACATTATCATATGATGTACCCTGGCAGAAGATCCCTCTCATCTCCACAATGGTCTACCTATAATAGTGAGTCACCAATCACTTGCCTGGATGATAAACATACTAGACATACAGGCACCTCAGAATGGAGCACTAACACACCTGGATGTCCCTCCTCGATTCTGTCCAACTACACTAATATTATGTAAAGTTTCTAATGACCCAATTTCTTGTGAGACAACAAGAAAGGGTCTCTTTTGACAGAAAGACACATCCGCCTTCTCTCAAATTCCTACATACCAGACAAAGACAAACTCTCTTTTGTCTGGTTCTAGTTCACTATGTCTGCTACACAAGGCTGAAAATATTGGGCACCCAGTGAGGATCAAACTCACTATTCAGTCATAACTGATCTTGTGAGATAAGCTTGCTAACCATTACATCACGTTGAAGTGCCCAAAACAATATGTACGTTGGTGACGTTGTATGTTAACTTCAGCTGAGTACGCTTATGGACACATCCCATTGAAAACATCAGTTCCTGTACAATCACCAAAGTTAAGCAACATCGTGCCCGGTCAGTAACTAGATGGGTGACTACTTGGGAATACCAGGTCTGTAAGTTTGGATGTGCAGGGGTTGTAATGGATAATTTTGGAATTGTTAACTGGAGAGTCAAGTTCCGATTCCTGTTGCGTTCATTATATTCACTTACGCACAAACACACTTGAGAAAGGCATGAATCCACCTCTCCTCCCACCTAGCTATGGGTTCACTAGTAAGACTTGTATCACTAAACCATTATTATGTCAAAAAAAAAATTCTTATAATCTAAAAATATTTTCTGGCTTTTAATAACCTGATAAGCCTTAGGAAATGAATCAACCAACCAATCTGTTGAGTATAGAGCCACAACCTCACCACTGTTGCTGTTATGATTTCCATAACAAGTAAGTATTTAGTGGATGCCCAATCGATTTTGAATTCAGAATTGTCCTCCTTCTAGATTGGTTGCCAACCAAAGCTAGAGAGGTCAGTCTGTTAACTGCTATTAATTCCTAGCTGAGGAGAAGTGATTGATTCATATCTTTCGTTGGGTATTTGTACAAAAGTGAACACAACAGTTGGAATTTGATCTCAATATGCCAATTCCATTTTCAGTTTTCATAGACACTATACTACACATACATCCACATCTAAAAAAAATACAATGGTATTAGGAACTTGTTATTAAGAAGGACATTATGTCTGTGTTGGTAGAAATGACACAAGACTATCTATTTGTTACAATTCAATCTCTAATCATTACTGACATGCCATTTTTTCTACTCCTGGCTCATGAGTAGATAACATGCTGTAAAATATTACCTTAGCTTATCACACACTGGTGGCATAAGTTTTTGATATATACAAAGCTAAAAGCCCAAGAGAGTTATGCAATAATAATGATGAACAGAAAAATTAATAAGGGATGTGGACATTTCCCATGACCTATTAGTTTAGGATGTGCTGATAACATAATGGTCATCATCACACAAAAATGAACTAAGCTAACTTAGTTCGAATTACTGCATGGTTGGTTGAATTCACTTTCACATTAATGCTTCTTCTATTCTTAGCTGTGGATGTGCAGTTGGCATAAAGAATAGTGGCTCAGAAGGGAAAACTGGAGGGCAGAGATCAAATTCCTCAGAAATTCAGATAGAAATTATCACACTAAAAACTATAGTATAAAATAATACTAAGAAAAAAGATATATATCTGAGTGCTTATCCAAGGAAACCCCTGTATAGCAATATTGTTTTAAAGCGAATAAAAAATAGTGATATTGAAATAATGATACCTGACTATCACCAGGGATTTAAAACAGTTTTAATGTTATAAAGAAAAAAATTGTGATACAAGGTAAAAATATATGTATATGAAAATTCTAGTCGGAAAGAAAAGCCCAGTGTGCAATATAGAAAAAAAAAAAAAATCCTAAATTGTTAAAAAAAAAAAAAATCCTGATATAATGCCTGAAGACAAAAGATTATTCAGTTTAAATGTTCTCCCGAGAGGAAATAAGTATGAAAAATTGGAAGATACAAAAGGTCAGAAAAAAATTAAAAAGAAAAAACGTTGAAACGTGATGAAATAGGAGAATATCTATGATTCCCTATCTCAAAAGCAGAAAGAAAAAAATACCATTCATCTGATCTACAATTATGAAAAGGTTAGAGAGAATAACAGGGTTATTGACATGAAGAAAAGAAAGATGAAAAAAATGTTTTCTTGTCTTTATTTGTATTATATTCTCAAATAGTCTGTAGTTTTAATGAAGGACACTGATCAGAAAATTCATTTCAATTAACTCTTTAGATGTATTGATGTCATGACTGTTTCTTTGTTTTTCTATTATAAATTATTAATCCCAATGTTTTTTCTCTATTGAAATCAATGGAAGACACTAACACAATATCAATGGACCAGGAAGTCATGTTGGGAATAACTGCTTAAGAGAAATTATCCAATTGTTTACAGCAAAATAAAATTAAATATGAAAAAGTATTTACAATATTATTACCTATTACAATTGAGAAAATCACTGCATGAATAGAAAGGAAAATAACTTAGGATTTAATTGCAATACCAAAAAATAGCTAAATATACATTTATGATAAATGGATAAGTAGGTAGGTATGAATAAATATCCAGCTTTTTATATGGCCGTGAATGTTAGACAATTTCCTAAAGGATGAGAAAAAAAAAAACTAGAAACAGCAGAAATGTGGTTCTACAGAATGGTACTGAAAATTCCATGGATAAAGTGAGTAAGCAACAAGGAAGTTTTAAAGAAAAGGGCAGCAGACAGAACACATACTCAAAATCAGGACAAGACAGCTGAAATTCTTTGGACATATCATGAGGAAGAAGGGTTTGGAAAACTTAGCCCTCACAGAGAATATTGAAGGAAAGAGAGATAGGGAAAGGCAACAAGCCACTTTACTTGATGAGCACGTGTGAATGGGTGGCAGAAAAAGGGAAGTGGGGTCCTTAGCAAAGATGAAAAAAAGTGCTAAGAGCCACACAAGAGAGAAAGTTGTAGAGAGCCATAATCACATGTACTGAAGGCACACAGTACATAGGTGAAGCTAGAAAAATAAAACCAAGATATGAGGGTGCTCCAAAGGTATTGCCTCTCATGTTATTAGCCTGCTACTTCTGAAGGTGTTGCTGGTGGTATGGCAATAGAAGTAGAACCTTCCCACCAATAACTCATTTTTTTTTTTTTGCCTTGTTACAGATAGAAGCTGAGTAGAAGTCTGTCAAAATAGCATCTGACATGAACTATATATGAAATGTTGAATTCCTCCAAGCCGAAAAAATGCACCCACTAGCAGAGTCAGGTGGTGGGTAATGTTTTTCATTATATACATTTGATGTAAGAAAATGAATCATATAGACTATAAAGAAAATACTGTTTTGTAGCTGGAAACTTATCCTTTCTAATGGTATCACTATAGTTCCTGTATCTGTGGTCATTTTTAATAGAAATAAATAAGTAGCATCATTTTCAAAGATAGATAGATAGATAGATAGATAGAATAGTACATTTTCAGCTAATGTTCTCTTAAACTTTAATAATTTCACAAACATATATACACAGATGCATATATATATATATATATATATATACATATATATATATATATATATATATATAGATAGATAGATAGATATATATATATGTATATATATACAAAAACTAATTATATTACAACTTTTCCTCTTAAAATAAATTTTGAAACATTTGACTTATTTATCCTTTTATGACAATTATAAAATCACTGAATAAAAAATCGGTATTCAATAAAAATATCCAAATGTTTTATTTTATATACAAAAGTAAATCAAAAAGTGTTGTGGTAGGATCCACCTAATTTGCATAGTGGAGTACCGACTATATAAATATGGTTGGTACCGGGAAGACATGGGAGGCGAATCAAGAGATCCAACTAGAGACTCTGCCCGACTGCAACTTAGTCAACACATTCTCCAGGAACGGTCTTCCCAGGAATATACAAAAGACTATATGTAAATATTGTGTACACTTTCTTGTTTCAATACATTTTGTTCTAAGTACATTTTGTGCTGCATTATTATTCCATGCATTAGTCAAGTTTCAACAAAAAGTAAAGGCAATTTCCATACAACACCTTAATTATTGCTGATGAAGAACAAAATGCATATGTTGCTTTTTGACATAGTCCGCTTTGCACAGCGATGCACTTCTGGCATTGTTTGATGACCTTTTCATCCCTTCTGGAAATAAACTTTGCAGTTGCTCATGAAGCTATGTCTGCAATGCTTGCTTGTTTTGGCACCCAACATACAAACTTTACAGTATCTCTAGTCATCATGCATTATAGCTTGTGCAGATCTCTAGCTGATACCCATAATTGCTGCCACTTGGGCTAATGTGATTTGTTGGTCTTCTCTGATCAAGGTATCCACCCTCTAGATGAGTTCTTCCATGTACATTGATGGGCAACCAGATTGGCTTTCGTCCACTACCTTTATTTTCACTGATGTAGAACAAATGCATATATCACTTTTCAACATAGTCTCCCTCCCTGCATGGCGATACACATGGCCATGTGGTTTGAGCAACACACATACTCTATACACTATCAACCAGACCAGCACTCAGGAGAAGTCACCCTAATCTCACCACCAAAGGACTGAATTTTGACCAAACAGCTTGCTACCTTTATCTCGCAAGGTAAACGTATGCCTACTACAAGATAAATCAAAAAGATATAGGCCATACAGACATATTTGATAAACACATTACCTATTCCTTCATAAATTATTATTTCATGTGAATTTTAGTTCATTGACATTCATCAGACTGTCATTAGTTTTGCTAAATTTTCTACTGTTTGACTTTAGCATTACCTGCAAGGATTTTTATTGCTTCCCAAAGATCATTGCTTCCATATTGTTTTTCATTCTCATAAACATCTCTTGAAATGACGAATCATATTTTCTTTTGGATTACTATCTGGAGAGGCTGCAGGTCATTCCATTAAGTATTTGAAACATTTTTTGCGGGCAATAGTCAATTTTGCAGAATGTGAAGGAGCTTTACTTTTCTTGAATATAATCTTTAGCTTAAAGATTCTTTATTGTGACCTGTAAGCATTCAAAAAAATTTCTTATCCAAGAATTTAAAATAATTCTTTGTATTTATCTTGGACTCATCATAATCTTTGAAGAGACCTATATTTTTACAGCCTGCAATACTAGCCAAAAACATTACTTCATCTCCCGACTAAGCGTTCTAAGTTGTATTGATTGACTATTTCTATTAAGGACACTACCAGTAGCCCAACCATCAGATGTGTCCAATATAGCTTTATATTCATCACTAAACATTTCTGTTGAAAAATCAGTTTTCATTTATTCCGTTGCCCAACTTACATGCTCACTTTGTGATTTCTATTTAATGGATATAGTCTGGTTGCTTTCATATCTTTTAACAGTGTTGTTAATATTCTGCAACTTTTTCTCTGCTTCTTCAAATATTTCCTTATTAGTCAATTCACTTTTCCAGTTTCTTACTAATTTATTTTTCTCAAATCTCATGCTGCAGCATTCCTTAAACAAAGTTTTTCTTCTGACTAATGTTTTCAGTTTCTCTTTTGACTGCTGAATTTTTTCTGCAATTTCTAGCATTGTGTTCCTATCACTCAATAACTTTACAATATCTTGTTTCAATTTTGAAATTAGATTTTCTTACAATCCATGACAATCTTTATATATCTTAAATTAATAAATAAATATCAGTAACTATCCTATTATATATATTTATTTCCAATATGATGATAACTATCCTATTATTTATATATATATATATATATATATATATTTCCAATATGTAGATAACTATCCTATTATATACATATATATTTATTTCCAATAATGATGATAACTATCCTATTATATACATATATATATATATATATATATATATATATATATATATATATATATATATATATCCAATATAACTATTCTATTATATATATACATACATATTTCCAATATGATAACTATCCTATATATATATATATATATATATATATATATATATTTCCAATATGATAACTATCCTATTATATATATATATATATATATTTCCAATATGATAACTATCCTATTATATATATATATATATACATTTCCAATATGAGGATAATTATCCTATTATATATATGGTGGAGTAATGGATAGCGGCTTGGATTGAGGAATCAGAGAGGCGAATTCGAATTCCAGTGGAATCCATTACATTCACTTACATGCTAATACCCTTGGGAAAGGTGTGAATCCTCTTCTCCTTCCAGCTATGGGTAAATAGCAGGACAGACTGGGTTCTATAGCCTTGGATGGCAACTGGTCTAGGAGAAGGGCAACTCTGAATTCAAAACTTGTGGAGGGTCATTTGGGGGACCCTGTGGCACATAGTGCACCAGGTCTCTGTATTCGGCCCTTCAAAAAGTGTGGGTGGTCCTGCATGAAACCTGCACCACTATAATCAAATCTCATGTGCTGTTGTCGGGCTGTCGGTTTCCTTGGACCTGATCTGCTTGACCCTCAGAGTCGAGTATATATATATATATATATATATATATATATATATATATATATATATATATATATATATATATATAGTTAGACCTAGAGAGCCAGACAAACCTACCATGGTTTCACCTAAATGGATTGTCAGGGAAGGCCGGCTAACAAGGTAAGAAAGAACGGAAACTTATAGTCAATAAACAAAAAAGCCATAACCACATGACCAAAAAAACAACGGGGAGGGTTGTTTATTGACTATAAGTTTCCGTTCTTTCTTACCTTGTTAGCCGGCCTTCCCTGACAATCCGTTTAAATGAAACCATGTTAGGTTTGTCTGGCTCTCTAGGTCTAAGTAGGTCTGCTCTACTCACTGTATTGAGCACTTTATTTAGTTTTTTTGCATACTCGTACTGGGGTTTTTTCTTTGGGCCTTGGACTTGCATGCTGGAAGATTATTTTCGGCTAACGTACATGTTCTTGGTTCTTTCCTTTTTTATACATTTTTTTCCCCTTTGGTATTGGTTTGATTATTTGCAGATCAAGACACCAAAGGTTTTCCGACCGAGTATAGTGTCTTATACTTATAAGACTTCTACTAATAATAATTATATATATATATATATATATATATATATTTACAATATGATGATATCTTATTACATATATATCTATTTCCAGTATGATAACTATCCTATTATATATATTCATTTCCAATATGATGATAACTATCCTATTATATATACATTTTATTTGATGAACAACCCTTGATTGGAATAATAAAAAATATTGCAAATATTTCTAATAAGACAAATACTATAACTTAAAATTCACATGATGTATTTATCATATAAGTATATCCAAAATGTTTATGTATCTCACTTGGTTAATAACTAATTTTATTGTGAAAATAATATATGAGATTTTAATTTCTTCCTGATGAAATTCATAAATATTTTTGTTGCATTGAACACAAGTATTAACTGTTTAAAATTTGCATTGAGAGGTTTATTCTTTATTTTACATTCATCCTTTATTTTAGATTTTTAATCTTTGAGCAAATGTTTCTAATACAATTAAAAGGTAAATCAATATTAACAATTAGTGTGACAGATTTTAGAAAAGTATCATTAGCAAATTGGAGTAAATTAAATTCAAAACTAATCAATTAAAAATTGAGGAACACTCACTCATAGCTGCGTAATATCCAACAAACCATTGACAGTGTTTTCGTTCCTTAGTGTTTGATCTTAACATGCAGACTTGCTCTGCAATTAGTCTAGTCCAACACATATAGATTGATTTTCATTTTTGGGTGCTCTATGAATATAGCTTTTATGCCAGAGCTATATTAATCCGTCACATATTTGTTAGAAATCTGGATTCAGTAAAATGTGACCTCTGTTATATACGAGAAAATGAATTTATCAGTTACATTTGATTTATCAGGTTGCAATCATCGCCTCCTGTCAAGAGTGTCATAGCTGTTGCACGCAGTTTGGTCTGACATGTGTTGACAATCCTATTTGTAGAAGCTACCCTTTTCAGTTTTGGGGCATGCATAAAAAAAACTGGGTGCATGCATAGTGCAAATTTCAAGTGACTCACCTTCTTTCATACAGTGCTGAAAATGAGATAAGACATGAATCCCTTCACTCCTAGGAAACATACTGTCAAGAATGAAGACTGAGACTCGGAAGATAAGTTAATCCAAGCTTAATGTAGTTACTTTATTTATGGTTTTGGAAGTATCCAAAGTCAAGTGTCTTTTCCTCACTACCCTCATAAAATTTTCCACATTGCTATCATGTTCCTCTTCTGTTTCACCTCCAATTATCACATTCTCAAGATAGGGAAATGTATCAGTCAGATTTTCTTCTTTTACAATTTCATTCATAGCACGTTGGAAAGCAGGGACACCATTAGTTACCCCAAATGGGAGACGGGTGAACTGAAAAAGTTGGCCATTTGCTTCAAAAGCAGTATATTTCCTGTCAGATTGTTTGAGCTTGATTTGATGGTAGGCACTTTTTAGATCAAAAGTTGAAAAGTATTTATACCTGGCAAGATTTGCAACCAGATTGGAAATTCATGGTAATGGAAAGGCGTCTAGTTCTGTGTAGATATTTATGGTTTGGGAATAGTCCACACATAATCGTTTTTTGTGTATTTTAGCTTCATCTTTAACTACTACTAATTGTGCACGCCATGATGAAATACTGGGTTCAATAATCCCATCTTCCAGAAGTTTGCTAATTTCCATAGCAATAAAATCAGAGTCCTCTTTACTAAAAAGTCTTGATTTAGTAGCAATCGGTTTGCATTTAGCTGAAACTCCTGGGAACAAAGTTGGTTCAGCTATATCAGCAGCTTCCAGGGCAAGACAGGCACCCGTGCCTTTCACAGCGAGTTCTGGTAAATAACCACCATATTCAAATGTGACCGTAAGATGTCAGGATTGAAATTCTCGTCCAAGAAACACATCACAAAAGAGATCCTTCATGATAGTCAAAGGAACGGAAGTATATAATTTATCGTTAAGATCCAGTTTAAAATCGACTACTGCAAATCCATTAGACCAGCTATTAATACTTTTCTGGGCCATACTTACTTTTTTTGACAAGGGAAAAATCCTCAGAGACAATAAATCCACCACTTTTTTGCTGATAAAATTTTCAAAAGCAAAGCACAAGAATCAATCAGAGTATTGAATGTTCTATTTTTAACCATGACGAAAGTAGCGGCATGGGAAAGTCCCTCTGGTACGTTAGTAGTGTTTACAGAAATACAAGAAGCTGAATGAATCATAGCATTAGTTGTCGCATTTGATGACCTACACATTTTTTGTTAATGTCCCTGCTTATCACAGCGATGGCAAATTACGTCACGTGCCGGGCAAATGGATCGTTTATGGTAAGGTATAATACCACAGAAAAAATAAGCTTTCTTACCGGTGTTATTATTTGAAGCTGTAGTGGAAGTTTTCTTACAAGAATTGTTAAATCTTTGGTTGAATGTGGCAGCGGCAGCGGTTTGATTATTTTTTTCTTTGCTACTACTACCTGTCGAGTCGCCAGGTGGTCTCCTGTTGTTAATGACGGCAATGGTTGAATTGGAGAGCTGTCTGCAGGTCCAAGTTTTTATTTTCCAGTAATCTCTGTTGGATTGCTGGTGATGTTATCCCACAAATGAAAGCATCTCTCACAGCTTCATCACCGACTTACTTTGCCGTTCTGTCCTTTAAGTTGCAGTCTTGCCCTAATTTTTCGAGACTTTGGAAAAAATCGTCAATCGTTTCATCTTGTCTTTGCTTCCATGTGGCCAGTAGATAGAGGGCAAAGACTTCATTTGGTTTTTTAATGTATATTGACTCCAGTCGATTTAGTGCCGATTCGATATCTTCGCAGGATTTAATGAATTCAAAAGCTGTAGGACTTGCACAGCTTATCAATGCCTGTAGTTTGTTGGGGATTCTGTCTTGGTAGCTGTCTAAATAGTTGGTGAATATAGTACGCCAGTACCGCCATTCTCTGGCGGCATGTGTTGAATTTTGGTCGATATTCAATATTTTTGGTTTATAGCCAAAACTTGATGCAGACTCCGACATGGCGCTTTATAAGATATTTTTGCCGAATAAATTGTCAAGAATGAAGACTGCGACTCGGAAGATAAGTTAATCCAAGCTTTATTCGGCAAAATACAAGCAGGGTTCACATCACGTGCTCCTAGTATTCTCGAATATAGCTGATTGTCGTAATCCAGAGAAAGGGCCGTAAACGAATATGGTGTCGTAAAGGAGTCTCACAGTCAATCTCTTATTTACAACACATACATAGCATAAACTCTATACTTTCTTACTCTTTCACTCACTCACAGACTAAGTGTTATGGTAATTTACCCACACATGCATGGACTCTCTCAGCTATAAATAGGAGCAGGTACTGCCTTTTAGAGAAGGAAGTTTCCAGCAGTCAGCTCTGACAGTTGGACTGAACATACTTATTGTAACACTCTCGTTTTTATATGTTTGTATTACTGTTTCTGTTAATATATTTGTTTAACTCAATTCCTCTCTTGTGTCTTTATTTCTGACCCTAACAAGGCCACAACACTAAGTTCAACCACATTCACACCTTTTTATAGGGACCACCAAAAGAACATCCTTAAATTTACACACTTTCAGAACCTATCCTTTAACACTCCCCAGGCTAAAAGTTCTTGATAGAATTTCTTCCAGCCAGTTTAACTTTTTCTTTGTCAACATATGGCAGTTTCTCACTCATTGGGTACCCCATACTTTTGGCCTTCTAAGCTACACTTAGAAAATCGCTATAATAGCTTCTCTTTTAAAGGGCTTCTTAAACGTTTGAGTTGGGTCATGTTCATTCTTTATCTTTATATGTAGTAACAAATTTTGTAGGGTTCTGTGTATTTGTTTCCAATATTTGATGGCATGTAAGACTACCTACTTTTTTTTCCTCAAAAAGGGCAAAAATTATCTCCCAGATCATATACTCAAAGTTGAAATAACCGCCCAGATTATATTAACTAGACTACCACCAAAACACTGTAATTTTAAATGGAAATGTGATGAGTGGAGTTTTAAATGTCATCAATTAGAATAGCTTACTTTTTATTCTTTTTATTGCAAATTAAAATCATAGCCCGTGAAGGATCTACCATATGCTTCCAGTCACTTTTTAACCAAAGATTTACAATAAAAATGCACATGAAATACAGTATAGCAAAGAGGACCTCAGTAATACCTATCACCCAACCAGTTAGAAAGACACTTGTTAGAAGGTACTTAGTATTATTTTATAATTTATCTATTTGATATCTACTCATATCTACAAACCTGTGGAAATTCTGTGATTTTTTTTGCAATTTAGGAATAAAATGTAAGGTAATTTATAAATTTTAATAATATAGTAATTATTTTGTTTAGTGATGAAAAATAATAATAATAATAATTTTTCACCCACAAGGACACAGAAATGCTTTTGAACTCTACTGAAGCTAGAAAGATGACCGGGCAGCTCCTGTCCATATATGGCAATTGAACAAAAATAGCATGCATGCATGCACCTTTTGTCCAATTAGAGCCATTTAAAAAGAATCAGACTTGCGGGCCTTTAAAAGGTTGAATAGCTATTTTGAAGAGTTGGCGTGCATATTGGTCATAATGCATCAGTGGTACTTTGTTGTTGGTTAAAGTGGTCAAATAAACATTCCTACATATGTAGACCAGGTTCTGGATAGTCACATAGAGCAGACACTGGCCAAGTTTAATGCAGTATAAAGGCAACAGTGGCAGGTCACATAGTATCAACAGCAGAGATCTATGAAAATTTGGCCCCAGAAGTGTCAAAATGGATTACTGAGAATTATTTACTAACAGCAGGATTATACCAGAACAATTCATGCATATCCCCAGTGATATCATGAGATGGTTACCACAAAGATGAAATTCTGTAGTTCTTAGTGATGTTTGCATGTATACTGTAGACCTATGGAATAAAATCATTGCGTGTATACACAGGCCATAACTCTAACATCATGTTGTGCCATAAGTTACAATTCTTGCTTGCCTTTGGCTTTTGTAGATAGAATGTTGTACAGTGCTATGTAAATACAGAGAATTGTTCAACACTTTTTGCTGCCATTCTTGCATTCCAAAATCAGTCTGAAATTTAAAAATACTGGATTAAATTTATTGAATTAACTTATGACATTAACTTTACATAACAATGTTCTTAATAAATGATTTTTCATTAATTCTGTACTATATGTTTTCTAAATGGTAAACTAAAATTCAACATACATTTTTTAAATACCTTTTTAGAAAAGAAAAACACATTACTTATAAAAGATTTATCATCAATGTATTTGTTGTTATATGTTGTTATATCGTAGATAAAAATATTTAATTAATTTTAACAGGTAATACCATTTTTAAATAAATTTTGTAGAATCAAAGAAAAGAAATCTTCAGAAAAAATCTGTTAAAAATTAAACAAAACAATATTAAAATTAACGTTCTTGGGAAAGACTTTGCAGCATTGTCATCATAAAAAAAATGGACTTAAATTATTTCTTAAAATCAAGTAAAACTGAAAATGTTTCATTTCAGTAGCATTGTAAAAATTCAAAGATTTTTCTTTTGTTAGAAATAGAAATACAAATTACACAAAAATAAATGCAGTTGATCATTAGTGTATTTGCTTTTATGAATAAAATTTTATGAATAAAAATAAAGAATATTAAATTAGCTGTAAGTGACTGAAAATGTTAAACTAACGAAACTAAGTTTCCTAAATCACGTTTTTAGTGAATACTGTACAAAATAAGTTTGTTTTTGCAATGAAAACAAAGTAATACAACAAATCTAAGGGAAATAAAATAAATAAATCTTATTCTTGAAATAGATTTACAAAATGGAAGGTAGAGGTCATCAGTGATGTTACCCAAGCTTCATTACGAATGTCGGGTATTGCAACATCAGATCAGTTCCGCCCGGTACCCCGACTTGCTGATAGGCCGCCTCTCCACATAATTCGCTCCTCAATGTTTGGTTTGGTTATCTATCTATCTAATCATGCGGTAGATCTTACTTCTATAATGGCATCGAGATTTGCATAGCCAATCAGATTTTTTTTTGTCTGCTGTGTACAGGTATAAGATCAATGGTGTGATTTGAACGCGCTACCAGTTTTTTACCTGCACAAACGGGCCTAGTCTTAATGGGGAACTGGAATGCCATCCTGGACCCCAAGTTAGATAGCGGGTGGGGAGTTAGCAAGAGAAGGGGTGATCATAGCCTGGTTGATCTGATCGAAGAGTTTGGTCTCGTTGATGAATACCGGGTCGATCACCCTGGGGAGAAAATGTGGACGTGGGCTCTTAATTGGCCTTTTACCCAGGTAGTTAGCTATCTGGATAGAATGTTAGTTAGAGGAGCCGACGTAGACTTGTTAGATTGTCCCACATTCCACTGGGTAGGCTATTCGGATCACAAACTCGTTTGTGCCCGGGTGGCATTAGATCATAGACCTAGAATAGCTGGGTACTGGAAGTTCAATCTGTCTTTACTGGACAGGTGGGACTTCCAGAAGCAGCTAATTAGCTTAGTGCATCGGGAGCTAGTGGGGGCAGTTATCAGGAATTGGTGGTGGGAGAGACTTAAGGATAGGATTAGATCCTTCACCACTGATTTCAGCAAACAGCTCGCCCTAGATAGAGCTGAAAAGGTGAAGATACTTAAGGCTAGTTTTTCCCGGGTGGTAGCCGGGGGATCCCCTAGAGACAGCCTTAGCTAGGGAGGCCTTGGAGCATTTGACTAGTGTATGCTACATGGGCCAGGTAATTAGACATAGGTTAAGCAAGATGTCTTCTGAAGCTGTGAACATGGGCACAGACTTGCGCAAGGAAGAGATCCATCGAGGTTCCAATTATTACATTCGTGAAGTCAAAACCCCGAAGGGGCATACTCTTCGGGCCACTGATGACATGTGCAAGGCATTTCAGCGGCATTTCGAGAGACGCTTTACCAAAGAGCCTGGTCTTCGTGAGGACAAGTTTTGCAGCTATTTAGCTGACTTTCCTTGGCTTTCGCCAACTGAATCGGCTGGCTGCGAGGGAGAGATCACAGAAGGCAAAGTCTATGCGGCAATGAAGAAGGTCAGCAGAGGTAAGTCGCCCAGTCTGGATGGTTTGCCCTATGAACTGTACATGAGTCTGTCACACATCTTTGTCCCGATTTTGACTGTTGTGTTCAACAACTGGTTCCGGCAGTGGTCTCTCCTCGACCGGTCCTCCAGGGGTGTGATCACACTGTTGAAAAAAGGCAAGGGTGTTGGGGGGCACAGACGATTACAGGCCAATAATCCTGCTAAACACAGAGTTAAAGATTTTGGCCAAGATCCTGCAGGAGCGTTTGCAGTCAGTTGCCGAGTCTCTGTTGGGTCCGGAGCAGAATTTTTCTGTGAGCGGCCGAACAATTTAGAGCAACCTGCATCTGATCCGCACGATCATAGAGGGTTAAAAGATGACGATGAGGCCACACTGATCAATTTAGATCAGTCCAAGGCGTTTGATAGGGTTGACCATCGCTACCTTGCAGTTGTCCTGCAGGCCGCCGGATTCGCACCCGACTTCTGCCGCTGGATTAGCCTCCTGTATCACTCCCCCAGTGCTGTGGTACAGGTGAACAGTAAACTGTCAGGCGCTTTTGCGCTGTCTAGATCAGTTCGTCAGGGTTGTCCACTGTTGCCCCTACTTTATGCTTTGGCGTTTGGCCTCTCCTTTCGCCTGGCTGAGGGACAGGGCGTGCAGGCCAGCCCTACGTAGAATCGTCATTCCTGGAGAAGTGCGAACCAGGGTTTCCATGTAGGCCGATGACGTATCTGCTTTTGTGTCATCCCGCAGGACATTGAGGTGGTAGTGAAGGCACTTGATCGGTAAGAAAAGGTGACAGGGGCCAAGATTAACCGCGACAAGTCGTCTGGCTTGCGGTTAGGTGCCTGGAAGGGGGTCGATCTTCTGGGGCCCTTTGGTTGGACGGACGGTCCTGTCCACATTCTTGGAGTGTGGTTTGGACCCGACCTCCAGCTGGAGAAAAATTGGTCTGAAGTACGAGCAAAGGTCGACGCAGACAGTCAGACTTGGCGTCGAAAGAGGTTGTCCGTGAAGGGCAGGGCAGATGCATGTGCCACTTACATTTTCCCGATTGTCCTTTATCAATTGTCCGTACTTCCTCTCTGTAAGGACCATAGGAAGCCGCTTGAGCGCTCGCTATCCTCCATTTTATGGAGGGAACGGCAGCATCAGGTCGACAGAGGTGTCTGTGCACAAACTCTGTGTCATGGGGTGCTGGGAATGCCACACTTGGTGAGCCACAAACTCGCCTCGAGGTTGGCTTTCCTACGCCGCGCATTAAAGGGAGATTTGATTATGGCGAGGAATGTTAGGGACGCATTCCCTTTCCTTACTATCATCCCCCAATCTCGCTGGTTGAGCGCCATTGTAAGCCCCGGGAACAATCGGATTTCCTTTGCGAGTGTCGGTCGGCCTTGTTGGCTGTTCCTCGGTCCAGTGACCTTTCTCAGCCTAGGAAGGTCTTCTTCTATCGTTATCTAGTGCAGGGGTCGTGGAGGATCCTCTACGTGAGCGGCTCAACTTTTTGGAGGAGGAGTTGCGCTCTTTCTGGTCTTGGGCGCTAGTGGCGGATTATCTCAGTAACCCTGAGTTTTCGCTTACCTGGCGATTGGCTCAGAATCAGCTGCCTCTCAATGACAAAGCCTTCATATGAGTTATGGCGGATTTGCCAGACTGTGAACGGTGTGGCCTTGGTTTAGAGGAAACGGCTTCACATGCCTTCTACCATTGCCCCCGGGTCCGCCCCTTATGGGACCTTGTCGGCGAGTTGACTGCTCATCTCACTCCCGAAAGGCTCGTGCTCATGGATCGCGCATACACGTGTAACAATGTGTCGCCCCCGTATTCTGGAAGTGAAATGAATGTTATTTCTGACGCTGCTGGCCATGCGAGGAAACCGTCTTTCTCATCAGGATCTGATCCGATTCTTTGAGTATCAGCTCAAGATAAAGATTAGAACTGATAGAAAACACTTGCATTCAACAGTCTTCAGCGAAAGGGGGTGACTGAGGTGAGATTGGTTCATTTGAGCAGGGCTGGCCTTGATTTTCTCTTTTAGGTCAACCTACATCACATCGGTGTGGATTCCTGCGGATCCCCTTGGTTAGATTAAACAATCCTTGTGTACCTAGTTAATGTGAGTAAGTGTTATTCCTGGCCTGTTCCCGGCTGCCTTTTTGGTTATGATCCAGGTTGAGATTCCAAACGTCCTCAGTTTGTGTTTGGCCCCCTTTTTTATCTCGATTGGGTCAGTTTTACATTTTCCCATGCCCGTATAATTTTTATCCTTTTCCCACTCCCGTAGCAAGTGAGTTTCTTGATTTTGTCCAATGGGCAGAATACAGCGGCCTCTCCTTTTTGAGGGTTGGACAGACCCTACTAACATCAGTTATGTTTAGCTTACTTTGTGTTGAGTTTTAGTTTATTATTGGGTTCATCTCCCTCCCCTCTCATTCTTCATTATTACATTTTTATATATAATAATAATTTATTATCATTAAATTTTTAAGGTATGGGGCGTGTTTTGTAGTTTCCCCTTGAGAGGATGCGGTATTATGGTGGATGGAGGATTGATTGGTGACGGACGAGTTCTTATGGTGAATGTGGAAACTGTAATGTGTGAATGAGTCGTGAATCAGATTAGATAGGTATAAGATAGTTAGTGACGACCAGCCTCAGCCCCTCCCCATTTTGGCCTTGTGCCCTAATTGTATTTTAAATACAATAAATAAACAGTTTTGCCTGCACATGTGCCAACGTTATGGCAAGTCATTTTTTATTTATTTTTCTTTATCCCTTATATATTTGAAGAAAAAAAATAATCTGTACGGCATTAATTGCCGTATTATATTATGTTCTCCTCAACCTATGTCCACGCATTCAGTTACTAACCTTTGAGCCTGTGTTAATGCAAAATAAAAAAAAAATTAAAAAAAACAAAAAACACAAACAAACCTGACAAAACTTGAACAAGTTCGTGAACAGCAGGCCTTTATAGATGCGGGAAGTCAAAAAACCCAACGGGAGATGTTTCGTCGTGGGAAGATCGTAATAAGCTCGATTGACAATTGACATTATTATTAAATACGTTGGTTTCTTCGTGAGTTCGAAATCTATTTGATGTCAACTTTCTTGGTAAACAAGAAAACAAGGTAACAAAAAAACAAAACAAAAAAAACTAAATTACTTCTAGTCATTTGGTCCATCAATTGGAAACCCTTCGGCCCCTCACCTGCGAATGCCTAACTACGGTGTTTAAAACTAAAATACACCGTTGGCTTCATTTCCACCCAAGCCAAAAAATGCAAGCTTGTGGAATCTTCCACGACAGCCAGTTAACCCCCGCTGGGAACTGCACTCTTCCTGTTGTAATTTTCACCACCATCATACTTACAAAACATACAACGAGCATTCATTGGTCAATCACCTTCAATCTAGCTCGCTGATTGGTCGGTTTTGACCAATCAGATCACGTACACGCGACAGGTCTGTTTTCGCACCAACTAAGTCTGAGCCTGTCACGTGGTACAACAGATTATAAAAACCAAACACGAGTAATTCTCACTCTCTTTTTACTCACTCGTGCCTCTCATCTCTGCTGCCAAAATGTGACCCTTAAAGAACTCCCGTCTTGACTAATGCAGTCAGACGTAAAAGAACTTTACAACATTTCACGCAAGTACAATCTCTGAACTCTTACCAACTTGTCCAATAGACAATCTCTAACATGCAACATACTCATTCCTCTAAAACTACAGTTTAATAATTAATCTAATCTTATGAGCTCAAGTAAAAATATTTCCTAATCAAAGAGACACAACTCTGTCAAACCTTTCAGGTTATATGTATGTACATCAAATACTTAATAAATTCAATTGTTATGTTTCGAATCATTATTTTTGTCTTTTATTAATTGTTGTGGATGGAAGATCATTGAACAGGCACACTTTTAAGCCTTCTGATCATGCAAACCTTCTGATATCTTCTAATACTTCCACAATCCCAACAAGCTAACTTGCTTAACAAAACTAAAAGAGGAGGAGAAAAAAAACAAGAGTTTCACTCAACGATCGGTCTTATTAATTCTTTAATCCACGGGCCATTCCTTTTTCTAGCCATATCCACTGAGATCCTTCTTCAGCTGCATCAGAGCTTTCTTTCAGGACTTTCTTTTTTTGCTGCCCCCACGATTCCAATTTTCGCCAATGCCTTGCTCAATGGGTGTCCCACAAAACCTCTACACCGTAAATCTATTGGGTCGAAGTAGGTTTTCCAACCATTTTGCTGGCACCTTTCGACCAACTCCTGGTATTTCTCACGCTTTCTCTCATTAGCAAGCGTGATAGTCTCCTCCCACGCAAGCGATAATTCCCAAATTATTAATTTCTTTGTACTGTTAGAATAAATTAATAGGACTTTGTGAAGTGTTATCTGCACTATATGACTTGGGGATTTCAATTGTTTTTTCAGGTCCATGATTAGTTGCCAATCAGGTGCTGTTGAAATCATATTTGGGGTATTCTTTACCGTTTCCATTTTCTTTCCCCCGGCCTTAATAAAATGTATTAAAGGCTCTTTATATCCTACTTTATATTTGCACGACCTGATAGCTGTTGTGACTGTGTTCACTATGGCTTTGAGGACCTGAACGTGGTGCTAACGATATTGACCATCCCCTAAAGCCTTGGAGCAGCTGCTTAATATGTGTTGCAACGACCCTCTCCTTTCACATTGAGCACAGTTGGGTATTTTGTTCATTCCCCATGAATTTAGATTTGCTGGACTTTGGATAACGTCAACTGATTTTATTAGGAAATGAATTTACAGAAATCAGCGTGCAAGCAATGTGACCAATTTATCTTACGCTGTTCAATCCCTTCCCATTTTGTTCATACTCCTTGTTGGCAAACCCAATCATTCTACTACTGTAACGATTTCCCTGACACCTGTTCGGATTTCATTTTGTAATAACTGGTGCCTTTCTTTACCTTGGGCTTTGTCGTATCGTAAACCCAATCATTCTACTACTGTAACGATTTCCCTGGCACCTGTTCGGATTTCATTTTGTAATAACTGGTGCCTTTCTTTACCTTGGGCTTTGTCGTATCGTAAACTGGGAAATAACCCAATCCTGTCTTCCATTTTACTGTGATTCCTAAGGCTTTTTGTCGTTGCCTCTCTTCTGTCACAGCTAATTCCTTACTGGCCATCCATTTTCTCCCTGTCCGGGTCACTATTCCTGCTCCTCTCACTTTTTCTGGTCTTTTAGATTTTCTGAATTGAATGACCTCCCTCGTCCGGCTTACTAGGAACTCCTTTGAGGCTGCTAAATGGTAGCTTTTTGGCATATTTTTGTTAATAACATACAGCGCATCACTGCTTAAACTTTTAGGTAACCCAAGCCATCTTAAGCGCACAGTTATTTTCCTCTCCAGAGTTTCCACCCTAGTGAGCGGGACTTCATATAGCTGAAGTGGCCATATTACTCTGGGTAATAATGAGTGTTGAAATACCCATGCTTGAAATCGACCTGAGAGGCCTGATTTATCAATTTTTTAACAGGTGCTTGGAGATTCGGGGCTCTGTGGAAGGTTTCCTGGCCTCGCTCCTCCTCCGTTTTACCAGGGCTATGTCGCGTCCACTTCTCCCGCTTCCAGGCATTTCATCCAGCCTTGGTGTATTTTGAGGCCTCATGGATTTTTAGAACATACGGCAATTTTTTACATATCCTTCCGCATAGGCATTTCTAGTAATCTGTTGTACATTGCCAGTCGTTAACGTCGAATCTGTCCCAGTGGGGGATCTCATCCCTTCCCCTCTTGGGATCCCAAGGGGTATACTGCATTAAGTTTTATAGAAGTTGATTTATGGATACTCGTAGAGCGTGCTCATGGGGCTGCTAACCCCAAAGGTGTTATTACACTTTCGCACCCCCATGACCCTGTCAACCACACAATGATTTTTGTCTTCAGTTCTTTTTTAGTTTAAAAAAAAACAAATACGAATAGATTTCCCCTTTTTCTTAACATTTGTTGCATAATTTGTGGATTTTAATTTTAAATAGTACATTTCATTTTTCTTTATCTTTCTGACTTTCTTTTTAGAAACTTTTGACAGCAGAATCACATACAGAAGCTTTTTAAAACCATTACTAGTGTTTGTAAATTAAATTTAATTGTTAATAATTGCAACAGTCCAACCGTTGTTATTTTTAATTAATTTTTATGAAGTTAAACTTTTTAAAAAAACGTTTTTCATTTTATAAATTTATCTGGTTGTGTTTTACTTTTTTTGGGGGTGGGTACGAAAGTGTAATAGCGCCTCCTCAAACATCCTTCAAATAAATTAATCTAAAATTATCTTAAGTGTAAAAAAAAAAAACGTAAAAATTTTCTTTAATTTCTTCTGCCAACTAAAGCAGCAAACTATTGCAAACCCAAACTGAAAATAAAAATCTTTGCTCCCAATGGAAGAAGATTTGACTCAGGCATTTCAACTCGGTATTTCGGCTTCGGTTACTTTCCCACTGCCATAACATAGCTTCCTAAAGTGCCTTTTAAATATTTTCATGGTAATCGTTCAGATGAGCTTTCCTCTTTGGTACCTAAACTTTACAATTTAAGTGCAGTACTAGATTGGCAGCTAGGTCTCATCATTTTAAAATTTAAATTACTAGATTATGTGACGGACGCACTATTGTTCATATACATAAATAATATCATCCTTGAAATAATGTCATTTACGTAATAAATTTTATAATCATTACAATTTTCATGGTTTAAAAAATGAACAAAAGTTTACAAGAAACTAATAATTTATCCTATCTAAAAACATATTACCATGAAATATTGTTAAAAAAACACTAACGGAAATGCCATTCGAACATTTAAAAACATAAGTTTTTAGTATAATTCTGGTATTTTAATAAAAGATAGTGATTTAATTGTAAGTGTCAAGCTCAAACAAAATTCATCAAATATTTTTCGAATGAATACACGCCGAAGCAAATTTTACTAAGTGGAAGGGAAATCACTCTTGTTTTATAAAATATATTATCGTTACTGTTTTAGCAAAACAAGCACACATGATGGTTGAGATTTCGATAACGAAACTAAGCTTTTGTTCTTACAATCAGGATTGAGACGGTAAAATTAATTTACTCAGGAATATCAGAACTGGGGAAATTTACTTGTAAAGCACAAAGTAAATTTACAACCCCTCCACAGATGTAAATTTTTCTTTCTTTTTTTCTTTAGATGTTTTCAAAATCATTAGTAGCAATTAAATGTGATTTAAGTTTTAAATTACAAAAAAAAACAAAAAAACAATGAGCATTTTTCAATCAATAGTTATTTTTGTTTTTTTCTTAATACAATGTTTTTTTTTAAAATTTAGATCTCATTTTTCTTTCTTATTTACAGCAATTTTATTTATTTGCATTTTTTATGAGAATTTATTTCATAACCTTTTCTCATATGGAAAAGCAAAGGAAAATTCAATTTGAAGAAATTAGGGTTAGAGACTTATCATATGTCCCAGTTTGACATGTCTATCCCTGTTTATTTAGATTCCTTGTATTTTTTGTGACAATTATTAGATGTGACTGAGTAAAATTCCTCCTTCAAGTTTTAAACTCAACGTAAAATTTCTTACTCCTACATCCAAAACAATAAAAGACTTAATCAATACTGAACAAAACAATAACCTAAAAATATTATTATTGATATATAATATATATCGTTATCATATATATATATATATATATATATATATATATACTTATGTGTATATGAATATTATCTTCAATAAATATTCAATTACTATATTTATTTACTATATAAATCAAACATTTACTTTTTTAGCAAATCAGCAGTGTTTAGAAGTATCAAATGAAATATAAGATTTTTAGGTATGTTCATAAAATATATATATGAACAGTGAATATTTTCTATATCTGATAGGAAAAAAAATTAACATGATTTGTTTTCCCACAAAGCAAAACTAAACCTAATGTTAAATTTATTTATTATATTTTGATGGATATATAAGTTAAGAGAATAGACACTCCCAATATTGATGGAATTGTTGTTTAAAAATGTCATCTACTATATTTTAAATGTCATATTATATAATATATTTTAAATGTCATATAATCTACTATATTTTAAATGTTATAAATCTGTTGTTAACTGAAACAAGAAATGGTTTGTTAATTTTAATGCCTCCAAAACAAAATTGGTCCTAGAGGACCTTTTTTGCTGTCCATCAATATGGCTGTTGCTAACCTCCAGGAAAGTGACTCCTTGCACGTTTTCAGGTTAACATTTTCCACTGACATGAAATGGGAAAATTATATTAAATCAATTTCAAGATCTTCTGCTAGGAAAGTTGGTTTACCGTGTCATGCTAGACAATTTTTCTCATCAGACTCTGTCTTACACATTTATAAATCTGCCATTCACCCATGCTTTAAATATTGCTGTCACATCTGGTTCGGTGCTTCTGCAATGTATTTAGAGACTCTTGATAAAATACAAAGAATTTGCAATGTTATTTTTTGTGACCTGCATTTTGGCTTCAGTCACTTTTACTATTTCCATAGTGTAGCTCCCCTGTGCCCTTTCTATAAATATTTTAGTGGTAATTGTTCTGATGGACTTTCCTTTTCGGTACCTAGACTTTATGAATTTAAGCATATGACTAGAGAGGTAGCAAGCCCTCATGATTTTCCAAATGAAACGGCTCGATGTAACTAAGTTCTATGCTAACAGTTTCTTCTCTAGCATTTCTCACTTATGGAATTCTCTTTTTGCTTCTTGCTTTTATGTCAACTTTGATCTCCAAAAATTTAAATGCAATGTCAATCATTGTCTTTTGTTTTCATAATTCCTGTTCTTTTATTATTTTCCCTGCTTAATAATTTTTAAATCATATTCTCTCACACTTAGTAACTGCTTGCATCTTAGGGGCTTTATTGCCTTGGTTGGGATTAAATGATTAAAAAAATATAATCTACTTCATTTTAAATATATAATCTACTATATTTTAAGGACATTTTAAAAATCAACTTATACATATATATATATATATATATATATATATATATATATATATATATATATATATATATAAAGAAATATAGTCTTAAAGTGTGCTATATTTATGGGATAAAGTGCTCAATATCAGAGATAGAGCGTGTGTAAATATAAAAGTGAACATAGAAGTCAACAGTTAGAGGCAACAGTCTGTTTCATGCTAGTGCAATCGTCAGGCAACTCTATGTTCACTTTTATATATATATATATATATATATATATATATATATATATATATATATATATTTCTTATATTTATAACTGTTTATTTTAAAAACAAAAATTAAAAAACAATGTTTATTTTAAATTAAAAATTTAAAAAAAAACAATACCCCCCATATAAAATATGGACTGATCCCTCATTGTGATAACCCAAAGTATTTAATAAAATTTAAATTATGTAATGGTCAGTCTCAATTCAGCACCTGAAGATTGCATTATGCATGAAACTCTGAGTCATGCTACTGGTGAGGAATATATATATATATATATATATATATATATATATATATATATATATATATATATAAGCAAATAAGATAGTTATAAATATTTAGAGCCATTTCAGAAAGATTAAAACCTGTTCAAATTTGTACAGAAGAAAGTAGTTTATATAGAATTGTATCAATATAAAATAATATTTGGTAAAATGCACAAATTATACAAATTCAAATTATAATGGGCACATACATATTCTATGAATTAATCAACTTCAGACAAAATAAAACTTCTTTTTATTGAAAATTATTAACAAAATACGATATTCCTACTGTGTGGGCACAACTTAAGATAACATTTAATAATTTAAACAACTGAAAAATATGAAATTTGAAAAATGCCTAAGCAAATACAATAATTAATAGTCCAATAAGAAAGATATTTATAAAACCCTGTAATGATTGCAAAAAATCTTTTCACCAGAAATCTAAATTACATAATTTACGTAGAATAAGAAGAAAAACGTTTTTATTTCGACAAATAATTGTTATTAAGCTTTTAGATGAAATTTTTATGTTGAAACACACATACACAGGTGATTGGAATTTTGAACCAAAACCTTTATTTCATCCACTTAGATTGTTCTAGCTTCATGTGCTATGCCCTTTCAAGATATCTGTGTTCAGATTCAGTTATTTCCCTTTAGTAATGCAACTCTTTTTGTTCACCTCTGCTGTGGCCAGGTATTGAACTTACAACTTTTTGTGTCAAGTCACTGGATTACTTCAACCAATGCTTTTATCCTCTGGACCATGTATCCTTGGGGAGAAAAAGGCCGGTGCATACATGGACCAAAACATTGTGATGAGGACAACAGTTTGAACAATGTAAATAGTTACAATACCTCATATCAGAAATATAGACAGACAATAATATATCATTGAAACTTCTTCATAGCTGAATTATTAATGCTATTAGTCAGCATTCAAACCAACTTAAAATTCAAGATTTACCTCCCTTGGATGTAGTACTGCATAAAACTAAGCTTATTTAATATCAAGGATTGCATATTATTAATCTGTAGCTTACCTGATTATTTCTTCAAGTTTTAACAAAATTAATTGTATATGTCACCTCTTGTTGGGGGAGGAAATTCTGGCAAAGACAAACGAAAGAGAAAAGAGTTTTAAATAAAATTATCTGTTGAATATCACGCATGGCATCCAACCCAGAAATGTTTAAACTATTGGCTATATACAACCATTTTCACAGGTCAGTTATAAAAGTGGCTTCTAGTGAATGAATCCTTGATGTCTTATGGACTGGCACTACAGAATCACAACGAACTTTATCAAATAGAAACCGCATCACTTGAAGACTATCAACAGTAGCAACAACTAAAACAGATAGCACATGTAATTAGAAGGGGAAATAATGAACAAAAGTTTAGGGAGGAAAATCCCATCAGTACTAGAAAGAGTGATAACGATTATTTGATTTGAGAAGTCTAAATTCCTGAAAAACTGTTTTAAGAAAAAGATTTTATAAATATTAAGCAAAGGGTTCAGTTCAAAATTCCATGAAGGTTACCCAGATTTACAAGCATTTGATGAAGGGCAGAGGGCATAACAACCAAAATGTTGTGAGGACAGAATATAATGATCGATATTGTATTTAAATTTTTGAACTCGAATGGAAAGCAAGAAGCTGGAAGAGACGAGTTCCACAAGCAAGAAGTGTGAGAATAGAAACTGTTAGCATAGAACTTATTATTACATCTAGCCATTTCGACTGTAAAATGATGAGATCTTGCCACCAATCTAGTAATGTGCTTAAATTCATAGAGTCTAGATACCATTGATGAGAGCTCTTCAGAACATTTACCATAAATATATTTATAGGAAAGGCACAGGGAAGCTACATTACAGCAGCGGGAAAGTGACTGAAGTCAAGATTTCAGACCAGGACTAATAACAATGTAGAAACTTCGTTGGATTTTATCAAGGATCTCAAAAAATATAGCTGGAGTACCAGACCATATGTGGCAGCTATATTCTAAGCATGGATGAATGGTAGACTTGTAAATACGTAAGATAGATTCTGGTGAGAAAAATTATCTAGCACGACACAGTGAACCAAGTTTCCAAACAGTAGACCTAGGAAATGATTCACTATAATCTATCTGCTTCATGTCATTGGAAAACATTAGCCCAAAAAGGTGTAACTCTCCACTTAAACAAACTAAAATTTTTGTTGATAGAATTACATGTGTAGGAAGGCTAGATACAGTGTAACCCGGATATAAGGACCCGGATATAAGAGAAACCCGGATATAAGATATATTTTCACTGGTCCCAAATTAGAGCCTGTGTTAATGTATATATAATAGACCAAACCCTGATATAAGAGAAACCCGGATATAAGATACTTCTTCTCCGGTCCCGACAATTCTCTTATATCCGGGTTACACTGTATACATTAACACAGGCTCTAATTTGGGACCAGATAAAAATCTCTCTTATATCCGGGTTTCTCCTATATCCGAGTATCTTATATCCGAGTTACACTGTATATAATGGACCAAACCCTGATATAAGAGACTTCTTCTCCGGTGCCAACAACTCTTTTATATCCGGGTTACACTGTATAAAAATGCAAGCATCAGTTAGGAAACACTGAAACTTAAAATTAAAATTTTTTTTTTTTTATAAGGTCTAGCCAATTTTATTCAGTTTCTTTACACTTTTGGTGTTTTATCGCTATTATTAATTATCCCACATTATAAAATTCAACTGAAACATGATTTAGATATATATCATTCTAAAACCAAACATGATGTTAGAACAAAATATATCAAAAAGATCGTTGAATTTTAAAACTATAGCCATAGATGCACACTCAGGGCAAAATGAATTGCACATTTTAAGGTTAAAAGGAGGTTGTTTTCTGAACAATTTAGAAAATCATCAGGTTAAATTCTTCCCTGACCCACCACTGTAAAATTTCCTCCTGTATGCATAAAACATTCCATTCTTGATAATAACCACTAATGGCTGAAGCATAAAGATTATTATTACACAACCTAGAACCAAATATTCATTATCTGATATTGTTATAACTCACTGCTCACTGTTATTAACTCACTTAATATCATGTCTTACCTGGGCTATTCACTGTGATGTCTGTTAGTAATTCTCCTGACTAGCAATATTTATTCTGTAATAAAATACAGAAATGTGGCACAAGGCCGAAAGGGGGGATTGGGGAAAAAGGACGGTCTTCATCTTGTCTTAACTATAACTTAGCTAGCCGCAAACATTGACCCAATCATACAAACAATATTCCTTACACCAAAACACCACATTCATACGAACCGTTCTTACTACAACCACCATAATACCTCACTGTCTCTATGAAAATACTAACTAGTCCCCATATGTACAATTCAATGTCTGTGGGGGGAGGGGAATAACAATTCTAAAAAATTAACCCCAATGAATATATACAAATGAACACAAAATATTTACAAGAAACTAAAGAAAATATTATTAGTAAATAAAAACCCCCACAATAACTAAATGTGGCAGAAATACCAGTTCACTGGACGAAATCAATGCGGGGCTAGAATATTATAGAACATTTATCCATCCCAAGCACACACACTGACACGCACTCATTCAAACACAACAACAAATACGAAAAACACTCACGCGAAACGAAAGACGCCCCACATCCTTACCTGCGAACTGACATCACTAACCACCTAACGAGGGAGGGGAGGGGAATTAAACTTAAAGAAAAACAGGGGCAGAAATAAAAGACTAGCTCCAACAGACTTCCCTAACTCACTTGGAGTTCTTTATTTAAGCCATCTTGCCTAGTTCATTTGTGTTGCCAGAGGTGTGTTATTTACTCCGCGACATATACGGAGACAAGAAAAATCACTAAAATATTTTTTTTTTCTTAAATTATCAGTTGTATAAATTTCTTTATTACATTTTTTTAAGTTTGCATATATGCAGTCGCACACCAAGATGAAATTTATAAAGAAACAGTCTAAATTTCATAACGTTTTTGTTGATGTATTTTTAGCCCTCACTAACCTAAAAAGAATATTAATATTATTAGTTTTAATTAATTTAGCCTGATTATTTTTAGAAATGTTCTAATTCTAATTTATATCTTAAGGATATCTCCTTTGATTCACACAAAAAATTTTTAAACCATGGTAAAAGACTTTTTCCTCATATTGTCAGTCTCATACTTGTAAACTCAATCAAAATGGTGAGAATTTCTTCAATAATTCATGGCATAAATGGTGTGAAAAGTAAGAATATATATATATATATATATTTTTTTTTGTCATCCACAGACAGACTGTTTCACTGTTTCACAGCTCATCAGTGTGGCTAGACGTTCGGTTGCCCCTAGCTAGGATCGAAACCCGACTGAATTTGCGTCAGCCGGAACTTCTACCGGCGCACAGCAGCGACGAAGGTAAATTTTAGCGTGTTTATTTTTAGATTTAGATAAACACACAGTGACTGACAGTGACTCAATTCTGCCGAAGAGTCGTGCAATATTAGCTTAAATAGTCACTGTTTACAAATTCACACCTCAAACCAAAGAGCTCAACCGAAATTAATTTTTCAGGAGCCAATATTTTTGTCATCCACAGACAGACTGTTTCGCTGTTTCACAGCTCATCAGTGTGGCTAGATGTCCGGTTGTCTCTAGCTAGGATCGAAACCCGACTGATATATATATATATATATATATATATATATATATATATATATAAAATAAAAACTATATTCGGTTGGTTGGTTGGTTGGTTGGTTGGTTGATTGATTTTATGATATATCAACCCATGTTAGGTGATTTAATGTCAAATTTTATATTTACTAATATATTCGAAATTATAATTATATATGAATAGAATTCTGTTTCGAAAAGAAGTTGAAGAAATTCCCATGAAACAAATTGCCCGTTTTTATTTATTTCTGTTTTAGATTTTCATGTTTGTTTATTTATTCATTTATTTATTTAGTGGCTTTTCATGTTGGAAAAATCTAAATATTAAAACATTTTTTTAAAGCATAGCATTTGATTGGTTGGTTTTGTTTTGTTTTGTTTTACGGCATGTCAACCTCAAAGGGTTATTTAATGCAGACAAAATTTTTAGCCCTGGTAATATTTTTTCAAAAATGTATAGCTGGTAATATCTTTTTTCCAAAAATGTATTTCTGGTAATAATTTTTTTTTTTTTTTTTTACAAAGTATTTTTGGTATTAAAATCTATTTTTACACTTTTCATAGTGTTTTGACCCCAGTTTGGGGGTTAACTATTTGCCCATAGCTGGGACCCAAACAGGTGCTACCACCCCAACTGAGGGTGTACCTGGGAACACCAGCAATTAAGAGATGGTTCCACGCTCCTCAAAACCTCCTGATCAGCTGCTGGATGTAGTTTATCGTCTTACCCAGGGCACGGATATAGTTTATCGTCATTCCCAGGATGAGCATAACATTTGAAGGTAATGTGTATTTTATTAACAATTAAAATAGAGGTTAATTTTGTTAATATTTATTTTCATTGCCCTCATCATTTGGAATTTTCTTTGTTTCTTTTTGGATAGACTTCAAAAGCAGAAAAAAATTAACCTCCTCTAATGACTGTGACACCCAAATAAAATTTGTGTGTGTGTGTGTGTGTGTGTGTGTGTGTGTGTGTGTGTGTGTGTGCGCGTGCATTTGTGTATCTGCACATCAGTATGCGTGGGTGTTGCTTTATTGGATTTGTGTATTTTTCTAATACATTCTTGTTGTAGAAGTGAAAAAAAATACCTTTGTGAGCAGGATTAATCATAGTAAGGGAAGCTCACTGCACAAACATGTTTAGCAGCACTTGAGATTTACTAAACAGTTTTATGACAGTGTTTAATGTCGGGAATATATGGTTGGTATTATCATCAATATCAGGTTTTATCATTTTTGTTCATCCATATTTCAGCTGTCCTGTAAATTTAAGCTGGATTTTTATCCTTTATGAATAAGAAAAAGTAAAACTCAACACCCACTTGACTTTTGAAATCAATTGATTAATTAACAGGCAACTACTGTGAACCAATGTATTTTTAAATATATTTAAAATAAAAATTAAGTAATATTTTTCAAGATCCTGTAAAATAAATTAATCAGTAAAATAACTAATTTTTTTATTAAATCCTATTTCTATAATGGCTACTTTATTTTCAGAAGTTTTTTAATATCAAAATTTAAATTTAATATCAATCATGGCATAATCAAAATAGTAATTTTAAATGAGAAAAATTGAATTCAAATATGGAAATATGATAAAATAAACTCTGTTTTAAGTACATGAAAGTAATTATTATGACTAGTTTTTATATTATTGTCTTGCAAATACAAATATCCTTCAAACAAGATATTTAAATTATTGAAATATGTTTTAAAATTTTTTATAAAAGAAGATAGACCCTCACCACCCCATTTTATCAATCCCCACTTCATGGACTGAGATTCTATAGACAGTCTAAAACATTTTAAATATGCAAAATTAATTTTTCTTTTTATACCATTTTATTCAGATTTATGTTGGGTACAAAATATGAAAGGTGTATCTGGCTGACACTTTTAGATACAAACAAAATCAGAAAGTTTCATCTCTTGTGAGATAAAATGCAAGGATCATTGGTGTTTATATATATATATATATATATATATATATATATATATATATATATATAGTGGATTCTTCCTTTAATTTCAGTGTATAAGAGCTGAACAGTTCAGTTTAGAAGTGAACTGCTAGATTACCTACACAGATCATTTGATTATAGTGAGGAAGATTTATGTAGAACCAGCCACACTTTTAAAAAACTGATAAGAGAAATGATGCACAGTATGGCACAATGTCTCCAAACAACTGTTCTCAGGTTTAAATTCAATTTTTCTTCTCATAGATTGGCTAACCCAAAGCAGCCCAGTTTTCCCTGCTGTTTATGACACAGCTGAAGCAAGATGAAGCCATGTTTTTTTTTCAAGGACATTAGCACAAAGTGAACAAAACAGAATCAACCTGAATTTAAAGTTGTCCCTGCAAAAACACTTTCCACACAAATAACTATATGCTATCTGCACGCACTAGCAGTATTTTTTTAGTTGGTAGGCATAAGACAGAGATTGTTATTACTGATAAGCACAATGAAACAGACGTTAACAAGGTAGTCTTACAGATTATTAATATTACATATAATGACTTCTGCTGCCTGAGTACTCAAAAATGTTTACCTTGTGCCACACTAATCTAAGTGTGTGTGTGTGTGTATATATATATATATTTATATATATATATATATATATACATATATATATGAAGAAATATAGTCTTAAAGTGTGCTATATTTATGGGATAAAGTGCTCAATATCAGAGAGAGTGTGTGTAAATATAAAAGTGAACATAGAAGTCAACAAGTGTTGACTTCTATGTTCACTTTTATATTTATATATATATATATATTTCTGAGGGGCTACTGAAAAGTTCTCAAACCAACCGAGAAGACATTCAAAAAAGAATTCTGTGTGATCAGATTTTTTAAAGTGTGTTACATATATAACCTTAAAAATCTTTTAAAAGTGTTCACATTTAACAAAAGCTTTTTCTAACACCTTTATAAATATATATACCTGTGTGTGTGCATGTGTACATATGCATACATATCTATATGCACATATGTATTACTGCATATAAGCTCAATGTAATTTTTCTTTTTCTTTTTTTAATACTCTGAAATTAATAAAGGATTAAACTTTAAGTCAAAATAAAACATTTCAACATTTTAAATATATAGCCACTTCATTTGTCTATTTTTAAGGAAAAAAACAGTGATAAATTTTTTCATGTACAGATCAATGAAGGAGTCATGTTATTTTTTATTCTGAAGGATTTTAATTTTCATATTTTTTGTACCAAATAACGACATAATCAAAGTAGTTTTGAATTAAAAGAAAAATTGAATTAAAAACATTATAAAAGTATTAAAACATTATAAAAGTATTAAGTACACAAAAAATATCTAAGTTGATGCTATTTCTTGCAAGCAAAGGCACATTATTTTATATTGGTGACAAAATCTTTATCAAATATTTGAAAAGGTTTTATGGAACAACAATATATCAAAAAAAGGAAACACAAATAAAAGGAAAAGGTACCAAAACTATATTCTGAAAAATCTACAGCACAAAGGAGTAAGATAAGTAAGGTAGATGAGGAGGGAGCATTTTTTCTATTCATTGTTGTAAGGAAAAAGTCATCGAGAAAATAATTAATATTTTCATTTATCTAATTTATAGTAATAAAGTAATATTTTATTTTTATTAACAAAATAAATCATAATAAAATAAGTAATATTTTATTTTATTAACAGAATATATCAGATTTAATTTATAGTAACAGAGCAAGTAATATTTTAAGTTTAATATATTATTTTTAGTAATAAAGTATATTTAATTCATTGCAACAAAATAAGCATTATTTTAATTCGTTTTATTTTCACTAAAGTCTCAAGGAAAAAGGTCATAAGGTGTGTTAAGTGAGACAATGAAAAAGCATGACTTCAGCTTTTGGCTATAAGAGAGATTCTCAAAGAGGGCGTTAATGCCTCACTGGGGGGCAATGGAAAGGTCCAGGGGGCGGTGATGAAAAAATTGGGCAACCAGAGGGTGGCAGTGGCACATCTGAACCATAACATACATGACACACCCACAATGTACCTGAAGTGTATTTTGCCTTCACTTTACAGTGTATCCCATTTATATAGTAATTATTATGTAAAATACTAAGAGCATTTGGGATGCAAAACCAGCACCAAGAAAATCCAGTCAAAGGTTGACTAGACATTTGAGTGGGTTTTGATTTGGTATGCAAGGGATCAGCAACCAGAAAAAGTTTAGGTAACAGGGGGTGATACAAAAATCAGTTTATAATCAGACTATATTTCAACTGTTTTTTTTTTTATTACATTCCAAGCAATGAACAAAAAGGTTACTTGAGTCTTTGTATACATTTCTATCACAATTATAGTTATTAATTATTAATTTGACTAATCAGAAAAATTTAACTTGTCACTTTCTAAATACGGATGTTAAAAGGATTGTCACAAAAGGGTTTATTGGATAACACTGAAATACATTATAGTATAAAAAGAAATGGTAAGTTCAATCTAAGGGAAACAATAATTTAAACAAAGGAAGTTCAGTCAGCCAATGATGACAATTCCAGAACAATGTAACTATAAACAAATTTTTTTTTTCTATCCTCTGCCAGCCGCTATGATGGAGAAAGCATTACCTCGAACCGTCGCCAGTGAGACACGCTGCAAGAGCCACTCCGTTTCGCGAGGCTCGTTCCTTATACAAAAATTATTGTTAAGAAAATGTGTAATATTTTCATTTATTTAATTTATATGAATAAAATAAGTTCACATTTGTATTAGAGTTTATTAAATATTATTGATTTTATTACAATAAAGATTTATTTTATTCTTCTTCATGTGGATATGTTTCCTCAGGGTGTACGCAATTCTGGCCCTCCATAATTTCCCTGACCTTTGTAGCTCTTAATAAATTTTGTCTTTTTGATATTTCTCACAAACCCTGTTCTTTTTTTTTTTTTTAAGCTTATCACTTATTATTTTTTTTTTTTTTTAAGCTTATTCCAGCAAGGCTGGAAGCCACTAGCACGCAAGGGGTTACAGAAGGTTTGGAGGAAGAGCAGATAGGAGTGGTAAAGGAGAGGATGTGGAGAAAGATAGTGGATCGATCAAGGCAAGGGGGTTACAGAAGATTTGGAGCGAGAGCAGATAGGAATGAAAGGTGAAAGGATGTGGAGAAGGGAAGTGGATAGATCAAGGCAACTGGAGATGTCGATTGACGTTACACTTAAATAGTTGGAGATTGTATTTGTCAGGGAAACAGGAATAAGAAAGGGAGTTCCACAAGCGAGATGTGTGAGACATGAAGCTATTGGAGTAGAAGAGACGTCTACATCTAACAGTTTCAACGGTGAAGCGGTGGGAACGGGATGCCAGCCTCGTAGGACGTTTAAATTCATGAGGCCTAGGAACCAGCGAAAGCAGCTCCTCGGAGCAATTACCGTAAAAGTATTTTCTGCCATCCATTCAATCAAGCTCACTAAATATGTTGTACGTTGTTTTCCTCTCTCTTGCCTTCAATCTGTCCTGAGAGTATCAAATTTTCCAAGCCCTCTTTCCTCGTTATGTGTTCTAGAAATTTTAGCTGTCTCTTCCTGATATTAAGTATAAGTTTCCTTTCTGTTTCCATTTTTTCTAGAACTATGTCGTTGCTCAAATATTCAATCTATGATATCTTTATTTTATTATGATGAAGATTTATTTATATAAATTGAATGATATATTTTATAACTAAAATATTATTTATTTTATTATGATAAATAATATTTTATTTTAGACATATAATAAATCTTTATTTTATTATGATAAAGATTTATTTCATTACTACAAATAAAATATTACTTATCTTATTAATTAAACGAAATGATTTATTACTAAAATATTACTTATTTTATTAATATAAACGAAATGATTTATCACTAAAATATTACCTATTATTTTATTAATATAAACGAAATGATTTTATTACTAAAATATTACTTATTTTATTAATATAAATGAAATGATTTTATTACTAAAATATTACTTATTTTGTTACTATAAATAAAACATTACTTATTTTATTGATATTGTTTAAATATGATTTATGATACTGAAAATTTTTGAACACAACCAAGTAATTAAAAATAAATTCTGATGTTTGGTCATCTGATCAAATTTGGAAAACAGGTTATGCATTTAACCTTTAAAAACTCTTCAAAACATTTTACCATTTAACAAATGTTTTCTAGCTTTTATAATCTTTTTATAAATATATATACCTTTGTATCTATGCACATATGTGCTTATTACATATAAAAGTTCAGTGTAATTTCTTTTCCCTTTTGTTTAATTTTAATAATTAAAAACTAATAAATGACTAAACTTTAAATTTGCTACTTCATCAGTCAATCTTTTTTTAAGGAAATTCAGTGATAATTTTTTTCAGAGAAGGTGACATTTTTTAGACTGGAGTATTTTAATTTTTATTTTCTCTTTTGTAGCAAATAAAATACTATAATGGCATAATCAAAATAATTTTGAATGACAAAAATTGAATTAAAAAGCTGCTTTAAATACACAAAAATAATGTTTATGACTAACAATGCTATTTCTTACACTTAAAAGCTAATCGTTAAATCGGTGATACATTTTCTATTGATAAACTTTTGAAAAGGTTTTATGGAATGTCAAAGAAGGAAACCTAAAAATAAAAGAAAAATGTACAATGGAAAAAATTTAGGGATAAAATAAGGGAGAATTTTTTAAATCATATTGTTATAAACTGTTATTAGGAAAAAGTCAGCAATGAAGAAAACATCATTTCTGTCTGAATTTCCGGGATGATAACTTATTATTTACATTATTTACAAGCAGACTAATCTGCATGTAAATAAAAATATTTATTTTATTATAAAATAAGTGATATTTTCATTTAAGTCATAGTAATAAATTAAGTAATATTTTATTTTAGTAATAAAATAAATTATATTTAATTTATAGTAGTAAAATAAGTAATATTTTAAGTCATTCAAGAAAAAATCATATTTTAATAAAATAAGTAATAATTTTTAAGTAATTTTAATAAAATAAGTAATATTTTATTGTTGGTAAAGTAACAATGAAAAATCTCAAAAGTCATGTTAATTTACACAAGGAAAAATCATGACTTCAACTTTTGGCTCAAAGTTAGAGGAAACAATATCTTCAATTAAATAATTTAAACACGCAAAACAATATTTGTGTAAAGTTTATCAAATATTATTATTTTAAAACGATAAATTAATTATGACTTATTTTATTATCAAAAATAAAATACTAATTATTTTATTAATATAAATTAAATATGATTTATTTCTTTAATAAAATAAAATATTACTTATTTTATTACTATAATTTGAATATATTTTATGGGGCTGAAAAGTTCTCAGCACAACCAAGAAGGGATCCAAAAAGCTATAAGGTTAATGTAAATTTTTACCTTTTTTTAATACTTAGAAACTAACAAATGAATAAATTTTAAATCCAAAAAAACACTTCAGCATGTTAAATGCACAACCAGATCATTAGCTAATTTTCACAGAAAACTTGTTAATAGTTTTCATGTACAGATCAGTGAATTAAGACATTTCATTTAATTTATAGTAATATAAATACTATAATATAGTAATATTTAATCTATGTTAATAAAATAAATTATATTTCATTAATAGCAATAAAATAAGTCAAACGTAACTAATAGCAATAAAATAAGTCAAACATAACTAATAGTAATAAAATAAATCATATTTTATAGTAATAAAAGAAGTATTTCTAAGAAACTTTAATACACATCTATATTTTACTTATTTTAATTAAATCAAGGAAAATATTATTTTTTCTAAGTTTTGACGCTAACGTTATGATTCTCTGAGCATAACTTCACATATCTTTGAACGCTTTCCATGTGTGAGGTGGTTTATTTTAAGATTTCCAAAAGTTTATAAATGCAGGTTCCAATTTTCTTAAGTTAAATTCTGACCATCTTAAAAATATTTAAATAAAAACAAAGTTCTCTCATGATGCAAACAGAAAGTTAATAATATTCTTGCCCCAAATAATACTTAGAATCCATTTTGTTCCGTCAGCAAACAAAAGCAAAAATAACAAGCTAACAAAAAGAATGAGTAAAACAACACTAAGCTTTGAATAAGGGGCATGAACTTTACCAATTTAATTGAGTTATACTCCAAGACTCTAAAATAATGTCCCACAGGGGGAGGCATGGTGGAGTAATGGATAGAAGCTCGGATTGGGGAATCGGAAAGCTGAGTTCGAATTCCAATTGACTCCATTACATTCACTTACGTGCTAATACCCTTGGAAAAAGTATGAATACTTTTCTTCTCCCCCCAGCTATGGGTAAATAGCAGGACAGACCGGGTTCTATAGCTTTGAATGACAACTGATCTACCGCAGAAAGAAATAGTAACCTACTGTGGGAAAAAATCTGCCTCGTCAGTCATGTATCGAAAAATACATGATCGCCTATATCATGCATGGCACATATAGCAGAGAATGCTGGACAATCTCAAAGTTGAAGAAGAGACTTTCAGCAACAGAAATATGGTTCTACAAAAAGATGCTGAGGATATCATGGACCAAACATGTGAGCAACGACAAGGTTTTAGAGAAAATGGAAACTCATACTTAACATCAAGAAGAAACGGTTGAAATTTATGATGCACGTAATGAGGAAGAAAGGCTTGGAAAATCTGATACTCACAGGAAATATTGAGGGATCAAGGGAAAAAGGAAAACAGTGCATAACATGCTTGATGAGCTTAAGTAAATGGATGGCAGAACAGCATTTGGAAAATAAAGAAAAGACAAAAATTATTAAGAGCTACAAGAGAGAAAAAGTTGTGGAGGGCTATGATCACCTATGTCCTGAGGAGACACAACACATAAAATGCTAGCTGCTTTATAATTAATCTTAATATTTCCCTTTCAGCACCCCCTGCAGGTTAGGCACACCCTCAACAACCACCACCAAAAGTGTCCATTATCCAAGTGAATACTTACAAACTCAAGTATAAACCTGACTTAAGTCTACCTTTTTGACTTATTTTACTTTCATTATCACATCTTAAATATTAATTCTACTAACACTGTAGAGTTGTAGGAATTAATAAAGAAATGTATTTGTATGCGGAAATCTGGAATCATTAAAGATTTGAAGAAGATATACGGATGCAAAAGTACAAAAACATGTTAACACATTAAAACATAACAAAAGAAGACAATTTGATTTCTTCAATCAGAAAAATGTTACGGAAATTAACAAAAAGACCCTTTTCGTATTTTTCATTTTTAAAGCATAGCTTTTCCCACTATCAGCCATTTTTTTGTGATTTTCTTTATGTATTTATTCTATTTCTCTTTAAAACTAGAGACACCCGAACGAAGAAACTATCGCTCGAAGGTGTGCAAAACAAAAAATACACGTAATGTCGATAAACGTTCTAAACGAAAACTTTGGCTAAACATGGAAATCAATCGGTTTCTTTTTTCTACTCATTAAAAAGAATAATGTTCTGTTTGAACATCTCACATACGATCATTGCAAGTGTAAACCAGATATTTTTTTCTTCCTATTAATTCATTGTGATTTTTATCCATTGGTAGAACTTGTTGCCAAGCATTTGGGTGCTCATCAACATTTCCTCCTGTGTGCAATGAGTCCAATGTTGGATCTGAAGAGACATCTGCAGCCCCCACATGGTAGGGTAGATGGATTCAGGGGATGGACAGCTCTGGTTTTTCTTTGGGCTCTCTTAGACTCTTCGATTTGTCTTCTGGTGTTTTTGAAGGATGTTGCCTTTGTTGTGAACAGCTCTTCTCCACTTGGTTCTTTAAAGGTGAGAACAACAAAAGTCTTTGAGCATGAAAGCCTTTGCTGTGAATTGTTTCAGGTGATCCATGGGTCACCACTCCATGGCACACACACACTTCAGCTGACACTATCCACTATGGCAAACCAGGGCTTGACAGGCAGGTTCATGATGATAGCTTTTTATTGTGCTGCCAACTTGTTTCTGTATGTAGACCATCACCATGACCGCCTACCTGCCAGGCATCGGATTTTGCTTAGTCTGGTCCCATCCCTGAATTCTTACTGCTATGGGTGTCCCTACCAAGAGACAGAACTCCTGATGGCATTGTATTCAGGTTCCTTATGATGTGCAAGCTCCTCCACTATGACATAAATAATGCAATATATAATAATAATAAACCTAATTTTAACAACACATACCCACATATTAAAACATAAAATTATTATACAGATATATTAATAAATTAGAAAACTATATTTAACTATGCTAAACAATAACATATGCATGAAGCTGGATCCAGGGCCTGATGCAGTTATTAGCTGAATATTTACCAGAATCTTTCACCAAATAATGTTTGTTCTATATGATAAATATTCACAACTGAATTAAGTGAATTGACAAGGAATAAGATTATGTTAAAAAATAATTATTTGTGATGGAAAATTATTTGTTAAAATTTGTCTACAGCCTGTTGATGTACCAAAGAGAAAATCTTCAAGTACAATTGTGAAAATGACTTATTTGGTGTTTCATGCTGCTAATATATATATATATATATATATATATATATATATATATATATATATATATATATATATTGTCATCCACAGACAGACTGTTTCGCTGTTTCACAGCTCATCAGTGTGGCTAGACGTTCAGTTACCTCTAGCTAGGATCGAAACCCGACTGAATTTGCGTCAGTCAGAACTTCTGCCACTAAGTTGGCGCACGGCAGAAATGAAGATGAATTTTAGCGTGTTTATTTTTAGATTTAGATAAACACACAGTGACTGACAGTGACTCAATTCTGCTGAAGAGTCATGCAATATTAGCTTAAATAGTCACTGTTTACAAACCCACACCTCAAACCAAAGAGCTCAACCGAAATTATATATATATAGGTCATTAATATATATGAATTAAATCATGCTACTAGATTGGCAATACATATCTATTTGAAAATAGATATGTATTCAGCATGACAATAATATAAATGTTTTTCAGTAACACAGCACTATATTCAATGATGTGGTCATAAAGTTAATGAACTATATATATATATATATATATAAATGATTTATTTGCTGTTTCATGCTGCTAATATATATATATATATTAGCAGCATGAAACAGCAAATAAATCATTTTCACAATTGTACTTGAAGATTATTATCTACACAGGTGAGCTTGGCACAGGCCCACAACTATGGCACGCCTTGTGATAATCAAACTCACTACTTAGTAGAGATAAGTGAGAGTTGCTTGCTAACCCATTATCCCGCAGCAGTTGTGCTTCAACAGAAAAAGAACATTAATGTGTAAATAGCATTTGTGGGTGTGCACAAGCACATTTGCATATGCATGTATTGTGTTAAAAGAGAAAAGATTACAATTTCTTTTCTTTTTTTTTCTTACATAGGAGAATATTTTCTTTATTATTTTATCATCTTAATTTTCTTAAATTGAAGACCAAAATTGCCCACTATTGAAAGATACAAGATATTAAGAAAAGGATTCTAATGAACAGTACAAATTTCTCAGTATTTGCTTCATTAAAAGAAGAGATACTACACTTTTGATCTTTAACAGCTACAATTAAAAGTCATGAAGAAGACTGGCTTGTGCTGCACATTTCTACAATTTCCATCTTAAAGTTCTCACTGCCTTTTATAAATTTTATTCATAGCAACTTTAAAAATGCATATAACAATATAAAATTAGCTGTTTAAGCTTAACTCAGTCTGGTACAAGGCTACAAGTATATAGGACACTGAATGTGATCCAAACTCACTACATAGTAGTAATAATGGTCTGTCAGTCTACTTTTATGCGACTAATGGACAGTGGTGAAGGTGCAAATATTGGGGGGGGGGGCAGATTTCACCACCATGCCTACTAATTACACCCCATTAATTTTGCACTTTTTGACTCTTGAAATGATTTTCCAATCCCAACCCCTATTGCAGTGAGAAAAATTCCAACCCCAACCAATTATTAAGACACCCCTCACCTTTGTATTGGGCAACATGTGGCTTCCCTCTGTCTTTTCTACAAATATTTTCTGCTCTGACAAGCTCTTTTCCCTGGTGCCCTGACTATATGAATTAAATCATGCTACTAGATTGGCATCTAGATCCCTCTCTTTTACTGTTGAAATAGTTAAATGTAACCTCCACTTCTACTCCAACGGATTCTTTTCTCACACTTCCCGACTGTGGAACTCCCTTCCTCTTACTTGCTTCCTTGATAACTACGATCTTCAAAATTTAAATGCAACATCAGTCGCCATCTGATGTCTCGAACCCCCATTCATCTCTTATCCTTTCCTCAATCCCCCCTATACCCAGTCTTTTCTCTCACTTTCACTCTGTAACCCACTGCATGCTAGTGGCCCTCCTGCCTTGCTTGGGGTGAATATGCTTAAAAAAAATTAAAAAATAGCTTTCTAACTCTCCTAGTTCAGTACTCCCATCACTTCACTAACAACATAATGATCAAATTTCAATCCATTTAAAATAACATTTTTATTAGAAAATGTATGCAGGTTAAATATATACAGAAAGTGGAGTCATAAAAATAGTTTCAAAGGTCTTGAGCTCTTCCTGTTATCCAGAGGTTAACCCTCTGATACATGTCCATTTCAATTTCATTCAAATTTTGTGTATCCTCAACTGTATTCAATGACAAACTTAAAAATATTTCTGCAAAATCTTTTTAAAAAATGACTTTAAAATAATTTATTACCGAATAATTTCCAAAAAGTTCAATAAAATCTCATAATTACCAGATCATTTTAGGTCTTAAAAAATTAACAAGTTTTTCATCGAGAAATTACAACATTTTTTTTTCCTCACCTTCCAATTGTACCTTTTTTTACCTGAATGAACACTTTTTTAGCCATTAATTATTATTTTTTTTAATTTAACCAAAATTCACTTTAACATCATAAGTAATAAGCTGGAGATTTACTTTGTGGCCATCTCTATGCCATCCGGTTCTAGGTACCAATAAATAGGCATGAATAGATTGATATCGGTAGTCATGAAAAGACTGTTATCAATAGATATTGGGTTGGCCAAATGTTTGATTGGTTTATTAAATAAATTTTCTACTTAATAAGTGAACAAACTTTTTAACCAATCAAATACAAACAGAATGAAATAATTATTGATAACATACCGTTGCCTTGATCTATCCACTCCACATCCTTTCACCTTTCATTCCTATCTGCTCTCGCTCCAAATCTTCTGTAACCCCCTTGCCTTGATCGATCCACTATCTTTCTCCACATTCTCTCCTTTACCACTCCTATCTGCTCTTCCTTCAAACCTTCTGTAACCCCTTGCATGCTAGTGGCTTCCAGCCTTGCTTGGGGTGATAAGCTTAAAAAAAAAAAAAAAAAAAATATTAAAACACACACACTCTCTCTCTCTCTCCCTCTGTAGCTAATAGAAAGAGAAGTTGAATGTTTTTATTTATTTTTATTTCACAGTGATACTCCACATGTAAGCAAAGAGATAGTATTTTTTTTTATGATTTTATTGCTCAGCTCAGGATAGAGGGCCCAAGTCTGGGTGGGAAGGGAATGTATTGTTTCAATGTTTTATTTCAAACTCAGTCAAATCTCGTGTGCTTGTGTGTGTGAGAGTACACGTTAAATTGCACAAACACATTGTCATTCACATACAATGCAGACATATGCATGTACATTACATGTGTGCAGAAAATCATTTCTTCTTTTATATTATAGCTTAGACAAAAGCAGGACATTCTTAGTAAAGTGTTTTAACCCCACATCGCTATGTAACCTTGCTAGCCAAATATAAAGCTATATTTTCAAAATGTATTGCAAAGTAATTTTTAAGAAGTCGAAATAGGAATCTTAGTCATGCCTCTTTTTCATTTTTTTTTTATTTTGTTTTAGATAGAGAGAAATGTAATTTTTGTTGTACATAACTCCTTATGGATTGCGTACTACTTAGCAGAAAAAAATATCCTTATTTCAAGAAATGCATGCACTTAATGCTTTTTAAATTTAAAACAAAAAAATGAAGACATTAAGGTGTAGTACAGTATATTAATGTAAAATCTTTTTCGGTCACGTTAGTTATTACTGATCCTCCATATTTATAAAGAAGGCAAACTGATCATATGTTATGATTTATTTTATATAATGGATTGTTTTAATCATGTTGCCCAAATTTTCTGAAATTACTTTGTTGTTAAAATATACATCAACAATAATTATTATAAATTTTAATTATTTTCTTTTGATAGCTTAAATAAACTTTGCATTAGAATGTCTATATATTTTTATTTCATTATATCTATGTATTTCATTCTCTCTTCTAGAATTCTCATTGTTTTTCACATGAACTTTAATGAAGCATTTTTTCATTAAATGTACACTTAAGGTTTATTATAATTTATTTACATTATAATATGTAAATTCTTTTAAATCTCTCTGATGTATTTTGTGACAATTATTGCAGTATATACTGTAAATTCCTGCTTCAGGTTTTAGGTTGTTATTTTTTTAGTATTAAGCCACTTATTGTTTCTGGAGTAATTCTAACAAATTTTATATTAAGTTTAGATAAATTCTTTCCAGTTGTAGTTGGGATAGAGTTGGTAGTTAGTATAAAGTGTCTAGTTTTATTAAGATTATTTATATTAATTATTTTTTTATAAAATTGATGTGCTTTCTGTTTAGCATTAAATATAAAATAATTGAGGAGCTTAAAAGTATTTTCAGTGTATTTCTCCTAACATTGAAAGTACAACACAATTTACTTATGCAACAGAAATAAACATTACATTATTATTTCTCATTTATCAATTACTTCCATATTTATAAAGGGATGCTTATAATGTCTATTTATGATTTATTTTATATAATTCATTTTAATAGATTAGATTTCACTATGTACCACTGAGCTGTTATTAGCTTACAGTCATATAACATTAAAACACTGGTTCTGGTATGATCCCTGAAGTCAAGTCTGGTCAGTATCTAGATGGATGCCTTCTTGGGAATACTAGATGCTGTAAGTTTGGATGATGTAACAGATAACAACTCAGAATTGGAAACCAGAGAGCTAAATTCCAATTTCAGTTGGGTTCATTATATATATTTATGTGCAAATATTCTTTAGAAAGGTAAGAATTCACCTCTTCTCCTCCTAGATATAGGTTAATTAGTATGACTTGTATCAGTAGATCATTATTATTCTTCTCCCAAATTTTTATAATCTAAAAATATTTTCTGGCTTTAAATAATCTGTAGAAGGTTGATCAACCATAAAAAAATGAATCAAACAATCATAAGTTGTTATTATAGTTAACCTTACTGTACAGGAAATAAATCCCATTCCCAATGCAATTACATACCCAAATATATATATTAAAACACTTCAAACTTTATTTTCTACCCAATGACAGACAATATTTACAGACATGCAAAAAAGATTCTACAATACAACACACCATTTAAATCAAAGTGTCTATTGGTTAGAAATTAACATCACCATGGGAAATATTTGACCAATCAGAGAAAACTAAAACACTATTTTTCTTAAGCCTACTTTTGAGAAAAATTTCTTATGACCCACAGATGTTGACTTTCAGCAGCAGAGTTGCGAATGTCTGCAAGCCATTCAAACACAAGGGAAGTCATATCTACATAGCTCTTTCCTTCCACTCAGCATGTGCTGAAAGAAACAGGTGTTGGTGACTTCAAACAAATGATCTCCAATAACAACAACAATTCAGATGGTCAGTGAAACTTCACTGATGACCAGAGTCTTTTCTAAACCATAACTTTTTCCGTGGACCAACTACCCAAAGACTAACTCAACTAAAGACTATTTTGCTCCTTTTTGACTCTTTTGAATTCATGTACATATGTTTGTAAATATGAAGGATTTATTTACTAGGCATACTCAGATTTTATTTATCTTTATTTTATTATTTTAAATTTGGACATTGGGATTTTTAATGTAAAAAACCTAGACAATCGATCCTCCAAATCTATAAATCGACCATTCGCCCTAGCATGGAGTATTGCTGCCATATATGGTCTGGAGCCCCTGCTGTTTGCCTCAGGGTTCTTGATAAGATCCAGAGACGGATATGCAATGTAATTGGCCCTGATCTGTCATCTCATCTGCAGTCGCTCCCTCACAGATGCGACGTTGCCTCACTCTGTCTTTTTTACAAATACTTTCACGGTAATTGCTCCGATGAGCTGCTTTCGCTGGTTCCTAGGCCTCATGAATTTAAACGTCCTACGAGGCTGGCATCCCGTTCCCACCCCTTCACCATTGAAACTGTTAGATGTAGACGTCTCTTCTACTCCAATAGCTTCATGTCTTACACATCTCGCCTGTGGAACTCTCTTCCTTATTCCTGTTTCCCTGACAAATACAATCTCCAACTATTTAAGTGTAACGTCAATCGACATCTCCAGTTGCCTTGATCTATCCACTTCCCTTCTCCACATCCTTTCCCCTTTCATTCCTATCTGCTCTCACTCCAAATCTTCTGTAACCCCCTTGCCTTGATCGATCCACTATCTTTCTCCACATCCTCTCCTTTACCACTCCTATCTGCTCTTCCTCCAAACCTTCTGTAACCCCTTGCGTGCTAGTGGCTTCCAGCCTTGCTTGGGGTGATAAGCTTAAAAAAAAAATTTTTTAAAAAAATGGAATTACCTACAGTTGTAGTTCCCAAAGTCACTATTGTTGCTGCTAAAAAAAAATGTGAAAAATTTAAGCATCATTATCATAGAAAAAAACATTAATAACAATAAGACTAACAAGAATAACAAATAATTTATTATCAATGATTATCCATCTTTATCAATGTACTATCCATTTATATATTAATACACTTTGTTGAGAGGCAAAGAGAAAGAAAGAACATACAGAGTAAAACAGAGAGATAGAGAGAGACAAAAAGAGAATGTGACACAGAGAGCAGGGTCATCTTTGATAAGGGTAATGAGGGGTTCAAATTATTTGTTATGACCACTTCACCCTGGAACTTCAAATGACCTTTTGAAATTAAAATCTGTTTTTTAATCTAATATTTGTGAATTTGCTTTTACTTCATACATTTATTTCATTGCAGTATCCATTAAATAAAATTCAGCTTTCATTATGGTTGCTATCAGCTTTAATATACCATATGCTTTTATTTTTTAATTTAAAAAATTTTAAATAAAATTTTTAATCATTCTTAAAATATAGTTTAAATAAAATTTAAATTATCTTAAAATAAAACTCAAATAGTATGCAAATATATATATATAATCCCCAGATGGGTAAGTAGCCCATAAATTAGGTGTGGTCAACCCAAGACTAGGTTACTAATTATTGTTAAAGCATTACAGACTTTATTTATTAAATACCATGACCTGTAAGGATGTAGGTGATCATAACTCTCTGTAGGTTTTTATTCATTACCTCTGAATTGTTCGGCATTCTTGATCAAGATAGTGGAGTGGTTTCTCATTGCTTTCTTTAGTTTCGAATTTTCCTTCTTCGACTAGTTGCCACCAAAGGCAAGAGATTCCAGCTGACAACTTGCCATTTGACCCATCTAAAGAGAGAAGAGATAGATTCGTGCCTTTCGAAGGGCATTTGTATGAAAGGGAACACAACAGACTAACCCAGAATTTGAACTTGTCTCACCAGTTCCACTTTGTGTCAATATCTGTTACACTACCTTGCACACCCTCAGCAAAAGTTTTGATTGATTTTTATTTTTTATGGCTCCTTTGTGGGTTATTTAAAGTCAAAACATATTTTGGATTGTAAGAGTTTGCTTACAGTACTTGGTGTTTCCAAGCATGGTTTCTCCTCTAAGTACTGACCAGTCTCAACACTTTGGTGATCAAAAGAGAACTGGTGTCTTCAGTGCCTCATTAATAGACTATTATTAAAATATTACCAATCATTATCAGGAGGCACGGTGGAGTAATGGATAGCAGCTTGGATTGAGGAATCGGAGAGCCGAGTTCGAATTCCAGTCGAGTCCATTTCATTCACTTACATGCTAATACCCTTGGGAAAGGTATGAATCTTCTTCTCCCTCCAGCTATGGGTAAATAGCAAGACAGACTGGGTTCTATAGCCCTGGATGGCAATGGTCTACCGCAGGAAGAAATGGCAACCTACTGCAGAAAAAATCTGCCTCGTCAGTCATGTATCAAAAGATACATGATCGCCTAAGCGTGTATCATGCATAGCACTTAGCTGACTTAAGGAGGTACAGTGGAGTAATGGATATCGGCTCCGACTGAGGAATCGGAGAGCCGAGTTCGAATTCCAGTCGAGCCCATTTCATTCACTTACATGCTAATACCCTTGGGAAAGGCATGAATCCTCTTCTTCTCCCCCCCCCCCAGCTATGGGTAAATAGCAAGACAGACTGGGTTCTATAGCCCTGGATGGCAATGGTCTACCACAGAAAGAAATGGCAACCTACTGCAGAAAAAAAATCTGCTTCGTCAGTCATGTATTGAAAGATACATGATCGCCTAAGTGTGTATCACACATGGCATATAACTGACTGATCAGTGATGAGCTGTCATTAACAGTTCCCTGCCCATCATCATTGGTGTACTTGAACAGTGCCTGTTTGAATAAGAACTGGAAATTTGAGGATGAATTGAAACCATCCAGATGACAGCATTCCTAAAAGTAGAATACTGAGATGCATGTCATTTAATCTACAGTGAAAAATCATCAGATACAGCTGACGTGAAAAAAAAAATGAATGAGATCAAAATATAACAAAGGCGGTATTAACAGCAACAATATTATCACTTCAATTATTATGTTAAAACAACTGCTGCTACTACTTGATTTGCCTTACTTTTTCATAAATTACTTTTCTTTTTTTTTCCTTTTTCACTTCTTACTTTTTTTCAAATAACCAATTTTCTATGAATAAATTATTTTTAATGATGAATGATATATCTTCTTTCATTTTTGATTAATACGACTATTTTGGGACAGTTCTTTATTCAGTCTATTCACGTTTGAATTATACCGTTTTTACTTCCTTCTGAACCCAAACAAAAACTCGCTAGAATTTTTTTGAATGAATTCATAAATTTTAACAGCATAAATAACATCAAAATTATTCTGTGGATTGCAAACCATTTTTTTACCAACTCTTTTTTTCTTTCTTTCTTTCTTTCTTTCTTTCTTTCCTTTTCCTTCCTGTTTCTGTTTAGATATTCAGTGGAATAAAACCAAATTGACAGGATGATTAGGAAGAGAGAGAAAGAGACCTGGGAAATTATGTTATTAACTTTATAGAAATTCTTTTAGCCTTGAATTTAAAAATCATATTTTTTTTCAGTCAAACTCCAAAAATATATTTTAAAACTTAGTATATGAAGTATACTGTTATTTCATCTGTAGAGTTTCATGTTACTAGCATTTAATGTTTAACTAAATATAAATTAATAGCATTTAATATTTTTGTCATAAATTCTCAAGAACAAAATAAATATATAAATCCACTTTCATATGTTTAGGTTTTATTAAAATTCTCATCATTGGTTTTTGAAATAATAAACATTGCTGAAGAGTGAAGGTAGTTAAAAAAAAAGTGGTTTTCATGGGAAAAAAGTCTTTTTGATACTACGTCTTATTGCAGGCCCCTTTATTCATGTTTGCCTCTTTTTCTTACAAGATTTATAGATGCTGTTAGAGGTTAGTGAGAAAAAGAATACATAAATAATAAGGAAAGAAAATGTCTGCTTCAGTGATATATAAAACAGTGCCAAATTTTTTATTTATTTTTTTTCATTTGTACTCTCTTACTTCTATAAATAATGATATGTATTCATACTTATGATTGTTATTGCAATACTTTGTTAAAGTTGTTAAGCTCAAATATTTATGCAATAGACTTTCCACATGTATTTTATCATCATGGAACCTACAAAAAGCTTATTCAATCATTAAATTAATTATAATTTATCAGGAAAATTCAAATAGGAAATTTTCATGGCTACTGCTAGTAACTTTTAAAAGCAAGTGATGTCCTGTTTAAGATGGTTTTCAGCTTTATGTAAGGGATAGACTTTTCAAAATGTTTAAAGGGATATACATTAATTCTTTTTTCTCTTATTGAATTCGTTCATTAAGTGTTTGAGCCTGATGGTATAGAAAGACCAGGATATTATTAATTAAAAAAATCTTAAATGCATTTTAGAATGGCTTCCTCTATGATGAAAGATGGGGGGGGGTGTTTCTTTTATATAATAATATGAATAGCTTCAAGTGTCTTTCTTAACAGTGAATGCTATCCAGTCTAAAAACCCACAAGCATCAATTCTTATCTTCTTAATAATCAAAGTAAATCTACTCACAGATATAAAGAAGTTGTTTTAAAGAACATGATCAATAGAGATTAATTAATTTCTTCTACATTTAAAGAATTGAGTAATATAAAACAAATACTTATCAATAGTAATTTCCCAAACAAACCCTGGTATTGATCAGCAAATAAAATTAAGCTTTAAAGTCTTTTAGAAAAAAAATAACAAACAATAATCCTGATAATTTGAAAAACTAAAAACATCATTCCTTTAACTAGATGTAATCTAAATTATAAACAACATGAATATGTTGTTGATTAAAAAAAAGAAAAGAAAAGAAGAATATGATATACAGTGTAACCCGGATATAAGAGACCCGGATATAAGAGAAACCCTGATATAAGATAGATTTTCTCTGGTCCCAAATTAGAGCCATACTTACCTAAACAAAATAGACCAAACCCGGATATAAGATAAACCCGGATATAAGAGACTTCTTCTCCGGTCCCGACAACTCTCTTATATCCGGGTTACACTGTATTTATTATAAAAAATTTAAAAATTTAAACTTATTCATCACTGGCAGTAGGAAGCCGAATGAGGTCAACTCACTTGCACATGTAGACACATCAGATGCCTGAAATTTTAAAATTTAAATTTTAACTTCAGTTCAATGTTTTTCTCCATGTATAATTGTAATCAATGTTTATATTTCATTTCCTTTCCTCATATAAGATTCCATCAAGAAAAAACATTTAGTCTGAAGAAGTCCTTTCAGAGAATAAAACACATAGTAATGCCTTCCATTTTGTCATTCACTTACCCATCAGTAGTCTGATATATAGAGTTTATATATCATATAATATATATTATTTATTTATTATAATTTTATCATATAGACAAAACCATTTTACTCACAACAAAGATGCAACTTGGTTTCAGTGCATTTCAACTGCACATCTATGGGTGAGGGTCGGAAATGGTTATGAACGATCCTGTTTGTAGGCAAGCCCGGATGTAAAACTTCACTTCCTTTTTCCATTTTTTGAGAAGAAAAATGTACTTAACAAAATATACATAGAGTATCTAAATATAGATATATTTTTTTAAGACATTTTTTTATGTTTATACGTTCTTTTTATAGATACAAATATTTAAGTAGATACTCTGTTTATAATAAACAGTATTAACAACATTTACCGGCTTGAATGACTGAGAAATTATAGGATACAGGTTCGATTCCTGTCGGAGGTCGCATATTTTCTATTCACTTTCACCCCTCTTTTAATGAACACCAAGGGTAATTTTGAAGCATCATAAGTAACAACAGCCCAAACTATATGACACCAGTTGGGTTCTATCACTTGAAATGTGTTCTGATTTGATATTTTCAGGAATGTTTCCTGGTGAAGTGATGTAAACTCTATCATTTTGGTAGTTGACCACTGCCTCCACAGGGATAAAAAAAAATTCTCATCCAACCAAACAAAGATTTTGTCTGCAGTATGCGGTTTTTCTTCCAATATTTTCTTCCCTCTGCCAAACTTTTTTTTCGCTTAGAGGCTCTTCAGAGCAGCTATCGTCATTGAATCTTGTATGGTTTTAGCCCTAAATCCTCTTTCCAAATCCTCCTTAGCGACTTATCCAAAATATCCAGCTCTTTTGTCATTTTCCTCATGCCACTTTGTCCATTTCTCTTCACCCTCTTGAAAGATTCAATGACTCTCCTGCTATGAACTGAATGTTTTTTTTCCTAGAATTGGATTTGGTGAGGTTTTTTTTTTTTTGCTCCTCTTGAAACTTTTTCCAAACATTAAAAACAATTTTTCTGTAAACATTTAACTATTTTGTCAACTCACAATTCTTCATACCTGCCATTTTCACTGCAGCAACTTGATCACCTTTTGTTTGAACCGCCATATTTAATTAAACTGTAAACAATAAAACAATGCTAGGAAGCCTGATGAAAAATTTGAAACTATTTTTAGGTATAGGTATGTTTCAATTTAAAAAAATGGGTACATTTTTATGCCATACCCAGTATACAGATACACCAGTCAGCTTGTAGCTTAATTAAAAAAGAAGCACACACAAAAAAAAAAACGCATTTATTTTATACAATAAATATTTACTTTTAAGCATAATCCCCTTCCTTATTAATACCCTCAATTCAGTAGTGAATATTAATCAAGCATTATACAGGGTGATCCGAAAGTTTTGTCTCCTCCTACCAAAATATAATGAGAACAATGGAACAAGTAATACAGTAATAGAAGGCACATGCACTGGATTCAGTTTATTCACTTTAATTGACTTTGTCACATATCGAGACGGTCTATATGAACACCATCATTTTCGTGGCACAGAAATGACCCCGTGTGATATTTTACAAAGCTGGACTTTGTTGATTTTTGCAAAGGCTTGCCAAACAGTGCCCTTCATGTAGTGGGTATTGTGGTATCATTCATGTGACACTCTTGTCGCAGTTAGCTCCTCCTCATTTCCTTAACCCGTCAACAAGGGTCTCTCTCTCTCTCCCGGGAGTATAAATACTGGCTGACCTTTCGCCTCTTTCTCTCTTTTCTCTGCTTATGCGCACGTGCTAGAAACTATGTCGATTTCGGCCACGGGCCGAAACCTCGCACGTGGGGCGAGGTACAAAAAACTTTCTCTAAAAATTTCCAATATGTGAACTCTTATACACAACCAGCGTTTCCCATATTCTGGGAACACGCTAAAACAAAATTCACCCCGTACGGACATTCAACTATACTCAACACACGCAACTTTCCATACAGACACTGTAACATTTTATTCATGTCTTAAATGTATTTGTAACTCGTGTTTTAATCTATTTGTAATTCACGTATCAATATATATTTGTTTTGTACATATATATCGGTCTTGTTTGTTTCTTTGGACTCCATTAAAATCCAACATTCTTATGTAGCTGGACCAGCCAGCAGAAGCCATAACCTAGAGATAACTCATCTTCTCTTCTCACATTCACACACCGCATGGTCCACTACACTCTCTCCTTGATAATATCCCACAGAGTGTTGAAATAGAAAATTATATTATGTAGGGGTGACATGACTTTCGGACCACTCTGTACATTTTAAATTTCAGATCAAAAATATGTCAGACAGAATTTGTGGGGGTGGGGCCTGAGGTAAAAGTGATTGGTAAGAGTGGTTATGAAAATGGGGGCGGTAAAGGGTATTAAAAGGAAGCAATATTTTTTACAAAATATATGACAAAAACTAAGTCACTTACACTGAAAGGAACACATATGATTTACAAAGAATAAAAGATTAACCTAAGTTATACACAAACATATATTTCATTTTGTTGTCAAAATCCAAATATATGTTTGTACCTTTCTGATGTTATTTGAACGGGACGGGCCACTTGCCATCCAGATCAGACTGCTGATATCTGCAGGTGTCAATGCTAAGTTTGGTATAGCAGTATAGGCATGGATGTTCGTCTGGTGACATCTAATCTAATGGCATCTAAGAAAGGCTGTACAGTTGACCTAACAATGGATACAATATAGTCTTTCCACTTCATGCCAGCCAAGAGGGCACAAGACACTTTCCTGGAGGTTAGCATCAGCCATGCTGATAGAAGACAGAAAGGAATCTCCTAAATGAGTAATAGAGAACAGTTTAGTTTTGGAGGCATTAAAATTAACAAGCCATCCTTTGCCCCAGTTAACAACAGACTGAAGGTAGTTTTTGACATCAGCCATCAATTTGACTTCAACAGACTAATCAGATTTACTATCGAGATAGGAGTAAATGGTTTGTGTCATCAGAATAGATACCAAATTGAGAGCTTATGCCATTGGGAAGGTCATCAATGAAAAATAAGAACAAAGTATGACCAAGAATAGAATCCTAGAGGACACCTGCATTAGAACAAAATGGTCTAGAAAAGTGTCTGTTTTGGATAGAAAGGAAATGACAACGTCAATTAATCTGACCTAGGAAGAGACCTTCAGGGAGTCAAATTTAAAATTTAGTATATTTTCATTCATTTCCAAAAATATTTTTGGCGATAGAAAACCGTTGGAGATATGTCAGTAATATGTTGTGTTTTTGAGAATCTTTTCAAAGGAAAAGACATCCTACTTGCCAGTTTCTTGCTTGTGTAACAGACGACGTATCATCAATGATAGGTTGTCACAGGGACTTCATTAGTTTCTTGATAAAAGCCATACCTGGTATATTTATGGTGCACTGTATTGTCCACAGGCAACATCTGATCATGGAAATCCTAAATGGTCGACTTCACTAATCAATAAGCACTTATATTACAGCAGTGTAGGAAATTAGACAGGATGAAATTATTGATGCTTTAAGGGTGCCTTTAGTTAGAACCATGTACAAAACCATTGCTTTATGGAACCAACTCCAAAGAGGATGCTTCCCCTATCACTACATTCTTATCCTGTTCAAGTCTAGGACCAACCATTATCTTTTCCACATATCCTCCTAACATAAACTGTAACCTTCTACCTCGAGTGGTTCTTGAGCCTTGTACAGTGTGAACATTATTGTAAAAATTTTTTAAAAAATGTGCTTCACTAATTTTTTTCCCAGGACTACTTTATGATTTATGAGATTTATCTGTCTATATTTCTGAGATGAGATATTGTAATTATTTTACACTATTTACGAGTGTTCGGACTGTGATCCTCATCTTTATTGTCATATTCATGACTTGACTTGACCCAAAGAGGTGTGAGTTCAATACCTGGCCACAGCAGAGGTGAACAAAAAAAACTTGGAGAGTTGAGTTATTAAAGCGAAATAACTGAAACTGAGATATTCAGATAAGGCATGGCATGTGGAACGAGAACAATCTACCCCAGTAGACTAAATAAAGAGTTCAGTTCAAAATTCCAACATGTATCGCCTGAAGAAGGCCAGAGTGTACAACAGCCGAAACGTTGTGAATGACAAAGATGAGGATAACAGTCTGTAAAGAGTTATGAGATTTACAGTGTAACCCGGATATAAGAGAGTTGTCGGGACCGGAGAAGTCTCTTATATCCGGGTTTCTCTTATATCCGGGTTTCTCTTATATCCGGGTTTGGTCTATTTTGTTTAGGTAAGTATGGTTCTAATTTGGGACCAGATAAAATCACTCTTATATCCGGGTTTCTCTTATATCCGAGTTTCTCTTATATCCGGGTCTCTTATATCCGGGTTACACTGTACTTGAAAATAATGTAATCAGGACATGTTTTCATTCTTAATCTTTTTATTTTTAAGTATGGAATTTTTGTGGATATGTCTGTGATACAGCTAAATTGTTACATTATATAAAAAACATTAACGTAAAAGATTTCTGCTTGTTTCTTTATTTTTTTTATTCATTGATTTTATCTCTGGTTTTGTTTTTATTGTTTTGTTTTTTTTTCTTTTTCATACGATATTCAATATATAACACTTCCATTCCAACCCATTTACCAAGGCAGGCAGGCCCTCCCCATTTGAGAAACTGGCTTAGCACAATCTACTTCCCATCTTGCCCAGTGTCATATTATGCTTAGTTAAAAAATATCAATACTTTCAATTCACAATTGTGGAAGAAAAAAAACTTTATTGTATTGAAAATATGCACTGACTCTGCCTACTTGCCTGTTCGTCTCTCCACCCTTGTAATTTTTGCATGGTTGTTTGATATTATTAATTATTTTGATGCACGAACATGTTTACTCGTATAAAATAATAATTTCCTCGGAAGGAAAGGCATCTTGCGAGTGAATAGGCATTTTGCTTGGATTTTTTTTTCTCTTTCTCTCAGGTTCACGTTCAATCTACGTCCTTTTTCTCACCCAACAAAATCTTTTCTAAGTAAAACTTTCTTTCCTCTGCTGTAGAAAAAAGAGAGACGAGAAACTACTAAAAAAACAATATGTATGTATTGTAAAATAAAGTTAACAATTATTATGTGCTTGAATTATATTGCTGCTGACAGAGACCTGGGGTGGCGATGTTGGGAATGCCCCATGCCTTTACTGATAATAATAGCGGTGAGTGACATCTCCAGTCTATTTAACCAACTTAACACAAAAGTGTGACACTGACAGCGTTTCTTTCAAGTCGCCATTCATTCAGCCCTGGCTAACCGACAGAACCGAACAGAACAGAATTGAAGACAATATATATATATATATATATATATATATATATATATATATATATATATATATATATATATATATATATATATATATATATATATATATGTACAAAAAGTAAAACCCAGTTCTACCCTTTACCCCACTGTTCTATTGTCTGATTCCGTGATGAAAGAAAAGAAATTATTTCTTCCATTCCGATGAGCGTGAGACCGCGCCCTCTGCTCATCGGTGCTTGTGCGCGTGTGTGCGATCCGATGAGACGCCGTCCGTGCGGAAGAATAGGATAATCTGCTTTCTTTTCTCTTCTTTCCACTTTGATGGTGATGTGTCAGAATTATTGAGATATATAAGCGGGCATCATCGATTTTACAAGTACATGAATGAACTGAAAGATACGAACAAAGAACTTGTATCATCTGCTAAATATCGACCTGCCCTGGAAGGGTTATTAAAAAATGAATAGTTCTTAGAACTGAAATGGATTCTTTCAATTTGTTAAACAAACAAAATAGAAAATAAATATTTGTATCATATCTTTCCTTCAACAGAACAGTCTTATGATTTTTTGTTTCTTATTAAAATCATGGGTATTGTTTATTTAACCTCTTTAAACAATCTGCATACTAAATAATGAGTTACCTACAATAACATACAATAACATACCAATCTGCATACTAATAATATAACATACCTTACAATTTCTGATTTTTCTGCCTAGCCTCATATTCTGAACAGACCTAAAATAAAATAAAAGTAATTAGGATGCTTGGTAAGAGAGAATATTTCCAGTTTCCAGTTCCCCATTATAGACATTAGTTTAGAAATGTACCAGAGAATCACAGTGAGTGAAAGTGGGTAAATAGAACTGTTTGGCAGCCATCCCATGGTTGTCAATGCACAAAGTCATCATGACCGAGGTTTTGAATGTACTGGCCTTGTTCAGCCTGTTGATCATGTGCTCTCTCCCAAAAACTGTAATTAAGGTCTGCTCAGATTTGTTGCAATATAAACCACAGGTGTGCGCTGTGGATGTTGAACAAACACATATGTACCTGAGCAGGCGTCTGCAACAGGGATTGGCTAGCCGCCCTAGTACAATCATACTCAGATATGAGTGGCCAGCCATTACTTACTTAATCATTGATTGTTGAAACAGTAAACATAGCTGAGGGAGTCAAAAGGGTATACAGTAATAGCAGTCCCAAGGGAATAACTGTTCTTATGACACACCATTTTTTTTACTTGCACGAAATATTGCCAAAAATTTATTCAGTCATAAATTATGCCTGGTTTCCAAATTCTCATGTGTCAATAGGTGAGACAAGTTAGTCATCTAATGGAAATGTAAGAGAGATAAATCAGTGGTTGGTAGAAAAATTGTTTTAGAAGTTAAAATCAGCAATACTCCAAATCATGACAAATGAGTATTATGTGCGAATTACCCCCACTTAGTTTTCCAAGATGCCCACTAGAAGGTCACAAGCTCTCTCTTCTTCTTTTCATTCTAGAATGCACTAAGTAATGTTGGACTTACCTATAAAGCTAAATAAGCTATAGCTTAGGATCACACAGTTTCAGGGTTCTCATTTTTAAAAATATATTTTTCCCTGTGTCGAGCTAGATAATTTTTCTTGTCAGAATCTCTCTTACATATTTATAGGTCTACCATTTGCCTTGCTTTGAATACTGTTGCCACATCTGGTCTGGTGTCCCTGCTGAAGAAGTATCTGCAATATTATTGGTCCTGATCTGGCATCTCACCTTCAGTCCCTTTCCCACAATCATAATGTAGCTTCCCCGTGCCATTTCTATAAATACTTTCATGGTAATTGTTCTGATAAACTTTCCTCAGTGGTGTTTCATTTTTAAATCATGTTATTTTTATAAGACCCCACCCCACACACACACACAGATAAATTGTACATTTGGGAACTAGTTAGAACTTCATTGAGACTTTGAGGTATGATGGTGGCTGTAGTAAGAATGGTAAACAAGAATGTATTCTTTTGGTGTAAAGGAATACAGTGGTATGTTTGGGTTAGTAATTGTGTCTAGCTAAGTTTAAAATAAAACAGATTGACGACCAGCATACCCCCATACCCGCTTTTTGGCCTTGTGACACATTTTTACTTTCCTCTACGGTACCTAAACTTTATGAATTCAAGTGCAGTATTAGATTAGCAGCAGGGTCTCATTATTTTACAGTTGAAATGTCTAAATGTAACCATAAATTCTATGCTAAGTTTTTTCTATCACACTTTTTACTTGTGGAACTCTCTTCTGGCTTCTTGCTTCCCAGTGAACTTTCATCTTCAAAAATTTAAATGCAATGTCAATCATTATCTACTGTCTTCTTAATCCTTGTTCTTTTACTGTTCTCTCTCTCTGTAATAGCCTTTTTTTTTATCTTTTTGTTTTCTCTAACACTCAGTAACCCTTTGCATCTTAGTGGATTTATTGCCTTGCTTGGTGTGAAATGATAAAAAAATAAGAACTAGTGATATCAACACTAAATCAACAAATTATATATAATCATTAATATATAATAATCATGGATAATTATTTTAAATTTCTTACCCAAACCTTTTTAGAGAAAGGCCTCAAATTTCATATAGCTTAGGGCAGGCAGTGTTTTCCAGGACTATAATAATAAGAACGCAAGTTCTCTCTTCCTTTTTTCATTCTATAATGCAGTAAGCAGAAGACTTGTTCAGCCTTCCATTCTGGGGACCCTTACTCACCCAGTTACATGTTGCATCTCACACCTGCCTACTAGATTTTAACGTATGCATCACGTGCACATGTTTCCTAACAGCAAGGCCATGGATGTTTTTCTTTCTTTTCAGCTATCCATGTACACATGAGTGTATTTTCTCTCTTCTTCAGTTGTTATTCTTTATAAGAATATAATATGTTAAATTCCTCCACATGTTGAAGTTCATTTCTTTTGAAAATTTTTTCAAACTCTGTTTCTTCAAAAGTTGTCAACCTCAACTTCATCCATGTAGCACCTATTGGCTGCAATTACCAGTCAGAGAAAAAGGCATAAAATACAGTAGCTTGATAATGGTGATCTTACATTTGGATTAGAAATTGAATGATGTGAGTGGATCCAACCACCAACCATCCCTTCACTTGAATCACAGAAATTTGGCTTGATATTAGAAAATGCCTATGAAAGTTATATTTTGCAAAGAAAATGTCAAAACCCTTAATCACTTAAGTTTGTAACATAAATTTGAATAAACTGATCCCTCCTAAGTATCTTCTTCCATCCATGTGCCGTGTCCATTCAGGACATGGTCGACCATGGCTCTCCACAACTTCCTATCCTTTGTAGCTGTTAGCAGTGTTTACTATCTCTCTCCATCGCTATCCATTTACACAAATACATTAGGTAGGTTACTTGCTGTTTTGCTCTGTTCCTCTTGCCTTCATTATGTCCTGTGAGGGTCAAATTTTCTTAACATTCTTTCCTCATTATGTGTCCTAGAAATTTCTACTGGCTCTTTCTGACTGGCATCTATGGCATTCTTAGCATCCTTTTGCTTCAAATCTTTTCATTTATGAGGAGTTCATCCAGTATTCCCTCTCATGTAGGATGATTGATATTACATAGCAGTTCAGTACGCTTTTCTTTGTTTTTAACAAAATTTTCCCATTTCTTAATACTTGGTTTAGTTTTTGGAAGGCATATTTTCACTATTCTAATCCTCCTTTGGATTTTGGTGTCACATTTTCTGTTTTCAGATATTTAAACTTCTGTACTTATTTTTTTTTTTTTTTTTTTTTTTAAGCGTATCACCCCAAGCAAGGCTGGAGGCCACTATCACGCATGGGGTTACAGAAGGGATGGAGGAAGAGCAGATAGGAGTGGTAAAGGAGAGGATGTGGAGAAAGAGAAAGACAGTGGGTCGATCAAGGCAAGGGGGTTACAGAAGATTTGGAGCGAGAGCAGATAGGAATGAAAAATGAAAGGATGTGGAGAAGGGAAGTGGATAGATCAAGGCAACTGGAGATGCTTGATTTTGAAATTTCAAATTTGTGGTTTACATTTTGTGCTTTTTCTCTTTCTGACAACCATGCAATTCTGTCTTCTTACAATTGATAGTCCTTTTTTCTCTCTTTCCCTTACTGCCCTGTCTGGGAGTTCCTGCAGTTTTCTTTCTGTGTCTGCTATCAACATCATATCATCTGCATATCTTGCAGGTCTGAATCCACTTGCAGAAGAATTATTTGCTAGCCACCCACCCAAAAAATATTTGTTATATGGTTAATTTTTAGTGTGGCAGAATCTGTAAATACATCAGACAGAGCACAATTTTTCTGAGACATTCTTTTAGGCATTCAGAAACTGGCATATTCAGTCAAAAGAATATGTTTCCTAACAGCAAGGCCATGGATGTTTTTCTTTCTTTTCAGCTATCCATGTATACATGAGTGTATTTTCTCTCTTCTTCAGTTGTTATTCTTTATATGAATTTAAATTTATTCTTTATATGAATTTTAAATTTAAATTTGGCTACATTGTTAACAATGTAGCCAAATTTAAATTTCATCTGAGTCTGTGACATTCAATTTGCAGTAATACCCTTGGAAAAAGAATGAATCCATCCTTTCTATACCTAGCTATAAGTAAAATAGCAGGGTAGACTAGGTCGTCTAGACTTGGTTGGCAACAAGTCTAGGAGAATGCAACTCTGAATCCAAACCAGTTGGGTGTGCGACTATAAAAACTTGCTACTGAAACTGCAGAATCACTTCAGGGTGTTTTCTTTTTGTTTTGGTTAAGAAAAAAACAGAAATTGCTTGGTCCCCTTTGCCTCTGTTGCAGATATCAGAATATGCCCCTGAACCTACTCCTCTTTGTGCAATAGTGAATTACTGTCTGATGAATAGATCCCTGGTCAAGAGAATTCAATTAAATTTTGGCTTAAATGACAGAAGTATTTTGAGAACCTCAACAGTGAAGAGAAGCAAAATGGTAGCTTTAGTAGATAACTGGTCTGATTTATATTTGATTGGTTTTACCAGAAATTGGGGAAGAGGCTGTAAAATAAACTTCAACTCACAAGAGATTGATAACACTTATATTTATATTTTACCACTTTTTCTGAATCCCCACTGGACAAAACTTTGTCAATCGTGATTTTTGTTTCATCAGGGAAACAAAAAAAAAAACAGAAGTTAACTTTTCTACAATTTCAGCGTTTTACACTTTTTAAAGAATTTATTTGATAGAAAAATACTCTGAAATTAACCAAAGTGTCATCAAAATATATTGAAACAATTACTTTTTCTTCTGTTTTCTTTTCAATTTACAGAACCTCAAACAAGAGACAAATATTATTAGGGTGCATTAAAAGTCTTTATTTTTTTAAAGGCTTCAAAGATTCTTTCGTGCAAGCACACATCTAAAATCTATTTATAACTCTGTTATATTATTAACATTATTGTCTGGCTGTCCTGGCTCATTTTGAGAAAATAGGAAATTGACATTTACTACAAATAACTACAAAGACAATAATGGTGATTTCTCATGGGCACATCCATTTTAATTTCAATTAGGTACTATGTAGTTAAAAAGAGGAGGCATGGTGGAGTAATGGATAGTGGTTCGGATTGAGAAATCAGAGAGCCGAGTTCAAATTCCAGTCAAATACATTACATTCACTTACGTGCTAATACCCTTGGGAAAAGGGTATGAATCCTCTTTTCCCCCCAGCCATGGGTAAATAGCAGAACAGACTGGTTTCTAGAGCTTTAGATAGCAACTAGTCTACCGCAGAAAGAAATGGCAAACTACTGCGGGAAAAAATCTGCCTTGTCGGTCATGTATCAAAAGATACATGATCACCTAAGCGTGTATCATACATGGCACATAACTGACTGCAGTTAGAAAAATAGCATGACAAATTAGAAAAAAGTTTTTGTGAAGTGTTTCATCTGTTAGGATTTCATCAGACTGAAGCATGTCACAAAACCTTTTTTTCCATATTGTCATACTATTTTTTTTCTAAATACTGTTTGTTGATATATAAAATTATATATCGTTATATCATACTCTATAGTAAAGACTAAGCTAACCCTGCCTCTCAACACACAGAAAACTAAAAATGTCACAGAACAGACTGTATTACTGTTGGTTAAAATTTATATAACCTTTTTCTCAAAACTGACTCAGAATTTGAACTTGGCATGCAAGTTCTACTTACTGTGCCAATATCTGTTACACTACCTGCACATCCTATGAGAATTTTTTTTTTTTTAATCATTTCATGCCAAGCAAGGTCCAGGGGTGATTGAGAGAGAAAGATAATGAGAAGACTATAGTGAGGAGAAAGGACAATAAAAGAACAGGTTCCAGGAAGAAGGAAGATGGCAATTGGTATTGCATTTCAATTTTTGAAGATTGTAAGTGGCAAGAAACAGGAAGGGAGGAGGAAAACTCATGAGAAAAATTGCTATGCAAATATTTATAGAAAAAACAGAGTGAAGCCACATCACAGGAGGTAGGAGGAAAGTGACTGAAGTCGAGATGCCAGTTCAGGACTGATAACATTACAGTGCCTTGTTTGGATTTTGTCAAGAATCTTGAGATATGTAGCAGGAACACTGGACCAGATATGGCAGCAATATTCAATGCATGAATTAAAATGAATCATATTTTTTTTAAACAGTATTTTACATAATACTTAGATGTTTGTGCTAGTGTGCATTGTTTGTTTGTGTGTGTATCCTATTAACTGGGCTCAGGGCCAATGCAAGGGATCCACCCCCCCACTAAATCACTACATCTCAATTTTCATAAGGTAGTATTCATATAAAATGCAAATTTTATTGTAATTTAATTATGTACAATAATGGATCATATGCAATATTGGTGAACAATTCAACTAGAAAAATTGAAAATAAATACAATGTATCTAAATACAAATTAGAGACCTGTCATAATAGATTGTTCCATTTTAAATAAATCAACAAACTTTTGTGGCAACTTTTAACAAAAATTTGAGATTTTTTCCTGTTAAAAATTTGAATAATTTTATTATTCTACATTATAGATAAAAAATAGTGAATTTATATATTTTTTTTTTTTTTTTTTTTAGACAGCATTCTCCTAGAATGATATCAAAAGCTGTGGAAATTTTTCATCCGATAATAGTTGTGCTTAGTTTAATTTTTAACATATATAAATATGGGTAGAAAAAAAACATATGTTGATTAGACAGTGAGAGTCACAAAGCACTGACCTGGACCCCACCCACCAATCAGTGTAGTATGCACTAATCCTGATTAGACTCATGGTTGAGTGGCTAGAACGTTACCATTCTGACCATGAGACTCAGTTGATTTGTCAAGCCTGTGACTTCTTGATAATATTGGGAAGTACCCCAAAAACATGTGTTGACCTAAGCCTTGTGAGGGAAATTAGGTAGATGAAGCTGTTAAAAAACCGTTGATGGTTGTACCCACAAGAAATCACAAGTCATTATGTGTGAAGGTTTGTGTGAAAACTGTTCCTCATGCCAGATTATGCACTCTCTACCAGGTGTGACTAATATCTGGGGCAGTATAAACTGCATATTGGTTCTGTAGATGTTGAAGAAGCACAGATGTGCCTGAGAAAACGTCTGCAAAAGGGATTAGTGAGCCACCTTAGCAAATGAGTGTACTTTAGAAATGAACAGCTAGCAATTACCGTCTTTCCCATGGTTTAAAGCTAACACATTTCAATATCTAAAAAAAAAATGAATACTGTAAAAGTAATACATTTGTGAAAAGACTTGAAAAATTCAAGCTCCAAGAAAGAACTAAAATCATCCTGAAAATAGTATTAGTAAAATTAAAAAATACTGAGCAAAGTGCTTGAATATAAGAGAGATTCGCTGTCACTTGATACCTGACAAGAGCCACCAGATACTACTGTATTATTTCTTTGATTATTCATACCTCAATTTTCTAGTCTTTGATTATCCAGATGTGAAATGAAGAGAAAAAGTGAAACCATCCAAACATTTTTTCAATTACCCAAACTGAACTAATTCATTTCATCTCAACCAAACATCTGAAGAATTTTAAAAAATTATGCTCAATGTTCAAAATTTCATTTTCAAACACTGAAGCAATGATTATGTTTGACAAATGTTCAGGTTGCTTGCGTTTTCAACCCGAAGCTACCCTGACAAATACACTTGCTTTAATCCAGCTTCAGGAGTTAGTAGCAGAAAAATGCAAAACCAGCTAGAAAGAGACAAAAATTAACACCTTATTTTCATCAAAAACAAACTAGACAAAAGCTTGAACAAAGTGTGTGTAAATCTTATTTGATGATATAAATGCTGAATTTCTTTTAGAAAATGACTGTTTTTTCTTCATTCTTTCTTGATAATTTAGATATTCAATTATCCAGAATTTTGAATTATCTAAACATTTTTTAACCCCTGTCCCAAGGTGTCTAGATAATCAAGAAAACACTCAATCAAGAAAGAATTAAATTTGAAGTCTTTGTGGTATTTTACAGCTTGGGAATGAGTGAATTTTTGAATTTTGAATGTTTATCTTGTCATGTGAATGTAATATTATTTATTGAATTTTAAATCTCTGTAGTGTTATATGAGCTTATCATGTATTCATTAGCAAAGAAAAATGACTTTCAATGTATCAGACATTATAGTATTTCCTCAATTATCCAGTTGTGAAATGAAGACTAAATCATCCAAACATTTTTCAGTTGAAGCCTTTCTAATATTTCATTTGGAACAAATATTTTTGAGAATTTAGAAAACCATAATCAACATTTGATGAAAAATGCTGATAAAATTGGATGATAATTATGTTGCCCATGTTGAAGTTCAATATGTCCAATTCCAAACACCGAAGCAATGATTATGTTTGATAAATATTTAAGTTGTTTGCACTTTCAACCAAAAACTACCCTTACAAATACATCTATTTTAATCCAGCTTTGGGAGTTAGCACCAGAAAAATAAGTAAGACAGAAACAGACAAAAATTGATGAATTTTTTCATCAAAAATAAACTGAACCAAACCTTGAACAAAGCATTTGAAAATGTTATTTGACAATATAAATGCTAACTTTCTTTCAGAAAAATCCCTTTTTTTCTTCTTTTTTTTTCAGTAATTTAGGTATTCAGTTACCTGGAATATTGAATTATCCAAACATATTTTTTCGGCCCCTATCCTAAGGTGTCCAGATAATCAAGAAAATACTGTAGTGTGTAAATTCAATAAAGGTGATAATGGCAGCAACAGAAAAAAAGACAAGAAAGAGTTTCAAATGTCTGTATATATAAGTAAAAATTAGAATCATTTTAAAAACATTATCAATGAAGATATCTTCATTTTATCTTTATAAATTCCTTGTTTGAATAGGTAGGGAAAATAAAAGCTAAAAAGAAATTGTAGGCAGTGATAGCAAGGGAGGGGGACTGTTAATTTTTGAGAACCTTTTGTTAATTAAACACAAGGTCTTAACTCAATAGAGGGGTGTAACAAATAGCGGCTTGTAAACAAGAAATTGAAGAGCTGAGTTCTAAATACAAGTTGGATTTGTTACATTCACATATGAGTAAATACTCTTGAGAAAGGTATTAATATATCTCCTTCTTCCTTCGGCTATGACTTAAATAGTAGGACTTGTATCTGAAAAAAATCATTGTCATTCACAAAAAATGTTAATGCTATATTCAATCACAAAAAAAATATTCTTAGAATCCAAAACATTTCAAAATAAATAATTTTTAGAATCCAAAATGTTTCAGTTTTGAATAACCCACAAAGGGTTGATAAACCATAACAAAACAAATCAAAATAAATAAATCGTCACAATGGCAGTAGTTTCTATGGTCATCATTATTACACATAAACTTGGTCACCAGCTGTAGCATGATAGCTACTAAATTTATCTTGAAGACTAATTAGCTGATTCAGTGAGATTAGCCCTCACTTGGTGCTTCCTATTGTAGCCTTGTGCAATGGTTAACTTAATAAAAAGCCATTCCCCCATTAACATTGTTTGTATATACATAGTCTCCTCTTTACTGTTTCCCCTTTACTCTGTCTTCTCTTTACATTGTCTCCTCTTTGTAATAAATTTCTTTCATAGGTCACTCTAAATGGTTTATGAAATTAATCAAGTGGCTCATAGGGTCAGATTATATTATGCAAGGCACTGCTTATGCAATAAAACTGGTATTAATTAATTTTTAAAAAGAATGGCTGATTAATTAGTTTTTAGATGAAAATATTGACTTGCATAATAAAATCCGAGTCTGTAAATTTGAGCATCAATTATCATCATCTATCAAAAGTAAAAATCCATTATTTTGCGTAGGTTTGTTGATTTTATGACATGTCAACACTTGTTAGGTTGTTTAATGTTGAATTTTATATAGGACCCCCAGTGAGGATTGAACTCATTATTCAGTAGTAATGGTCAACTAAATTAGCCATTATCCCACACCAAAGGACCACCACTATTTAGATCATAAATTAAAGATGGAATAGTGAAAACTTATTAATTAGATAAGTAAAAAGCTAATAGTTTTGCATAAAAAATCTTAATGATAATATTAGCCGTTTCCCTACAAGGAAAAATTTGGCATTCATTGATAAGCAGCCAGTACTGCTTTCAGTTGAAATTGATGAAATCTTTCTCTTAAAACAATTTTCCACGAAAATAAGTTTCTCGGGTTCAGTAGCTATTATCGATCTTTCTCGTACTGATGGGGATTTCCTTCCTAATCTTTCGTCTGATGTAGTGTGGAACATGAACTTCTTGATTGTATCATTATTTTCTTTTTGAGTTACATGTGATATCCATTGTAGCTGTTGGAAATCCTCAAATGAGATGGTTTCTGCTATTTGGTAAAATTCTTTGTGATTGTGCAGCACCAGTCCACAAGGTTCAAAGAAGTATGGTCTTTGTCAAGACCCACAGGTTTCACTCACTCAAAACCATATTTAACTATTGATCTGAAAAAACGGTTGTATAGAGCTGACAGTTTAGATATTTCTGAACCAGCTTGGTACCACACTTGACATCGGTATCTCATAAAAAAAATGTTTTTCTGATGTCTAAGATAATAAAGTGAACATGTGGGTAGCATAACTGCTATCATTGCAAAAAGTGAAATCAGCAATCTGAGTTCAAATTCCAGCATAGTTTGTCACATTCACTTTCACACAAATGCTTTTGGGACAGGCATGAATCCGATCTATGAGTTAAATAATAAGACATACTGGGTCTCTAGCCTTGGGTGGCAATCATTCTAAGAAAAAGACTTTAAATTCCAAACTGTGGTAAAGGTAATGGATAAACACATCGCTATTTTTCCCAAGAAGGCATGGTAATCCATGATAATAAAGAAAAAGAACTTGTAGATAGCTATGTTCTAGCAGGACACAGCATTATTTCATTCTTTAAGATTATAATATTTGCAGTATGTAACATCAACCAGTTAAGGAAATTTTTAGAAAATATTTTTTAATTATAATTTCAATTCTTAGTTGTTTGAATTTAATTAAAAAACAAAAAAAACAAGGCAAAATTTTGTTTTGTGTATTAACCCTTATGTGTTATTTTTGCCAATTAATAATAAGAAAAAAATGAGAATGGATTATTTTCTTCCAATTTTAGGACAATATGCTGATAACAGACCCCAAACCAAATGAGAAATGTTAATTCAATTTCAAACTGCTCATTAACAATTTTTTTTATCAATGTTAAATTTTTTATTAATCAACTTTAAAAGTTAATATTTTTTACTAGATTTTCTCCCTTAATTCACTTTATCAATATTCTTTAAGAAAGCACCCTCATTTGCCTCCACCAGACAGCTCCTTAAAAATCATCGGCTGAAGTTGATTGTCCTCTTTTCTAGCCTGTATGTTTTCATTTCTTGTGTTTACTATCTTGAAATTATGACCTTGACAGACACACAGACTGTCAGACAGAAATTAATATAATTTTTTGACATTCTGTCTGTAGCAGTAAAGCAGATAAACATTTCACTGTTAGATTTAATGAGACACTTTATTAATAATTAGAAAAAAAAAACAGTTTCCTAAATATGATTACGGTATAAGTATATGTTTGTCTTTTACCCTTGAACTTTACACACAAAAACACATACACATACTACATATGTTTATATATTTCCTCCTACTTCAAGCATTATTTTGTGGATACCCATGTTTGAATAGATACCATGTTTTTTTTTAAACAGGGTGAATTACATCTCCTGGGTTGTGCATTCAAAAGACCTAATTCACACTGTTTAAAACTTTGGTAGACATTATTCACACTGTTTAAAAAAGCAGAAAAAACAACAATGTTTACTTAAACATGGCAATCCACAAAATAACATTTGTATTAGGAGAATAATGTCAGATCTATATATATATATTGGCTCCTGAAAAATTAATTTTGTTTGAGCTCTTTGGTTTGAGGTGTGAGTTTGTAAACAGTGACTATTTAAGCTAATATTGCACGACTCTTCGGCAGAATTGAATCACTGTCAGTCACTGTGTGTTTATCTAAATCTAAAAATAAACATGCTAAAATTCACCTTCATTCCTGCCGTGAGCCGACGGCTTAGTGGTAGAAGTTTCGACTGACGCCAATTCAGTCGGGTCTCGATCCTAGCTAGAGGCAACCGGACGTCTAGCCACAGTGATGAGTTGTGAAACAGTCTGTCTGTGGATGACAAAATATATATATATATATATATATATATATATATATATATATATATATATATATATATATATATATATATATATACACACACACACACACACACACACACACACAGAGTCTGCAAATAAATGTAAACACACTTCAAGAATGGAAAAATTGTCTTTCGTAGTTTTATGAAATTGTGATAACTGTTTACTGTAGTATGATATTTTCATATTTTCTTGACAGATGGCATTACATTGGCAACCCTTACACAAGAAATTGAAAATACATGTGCAGCAATCTCAATGGACACTTTGGCCAACATTGCCCAGGCAGTAGTACTAATAAATGTCTGGAAGTTAAAGGCCACCATTTTAAGCATTTTGAACCAGTAAAGGAAATTTATAGAAAATATTTTTTAATTGTAATTTAAATTCTTAGTTGTTTGAATTTAATAAAAAAAGAAAAAAGAAATCAAAATTTTGTTTTGCGTATTAATCCTTATGTTTTCTTATTTTCTTTTTGAGTTACTTGTGATATCCGTTTCAGCTGTTGGAAGTCCTCAAATGACATGGTTTCTGTGATTTGGTAAAATTATTTGTGATTCTGTAGCACCAGTCTATAAGGTCCAAAGAAGTATGGCCTTTGTCAAGACCAACAGGTTTCACTTGCGCAAAACCATATTTAACCATTGGGGGTTTCCTTCCTATGCTTTTGTCTCATGTATTGTGGAACATGAACATCTTGATTGTAACATTATTTTCTTTTTGAGTTACATGTGATATCCATTTCAGCTGTTGGAAGTCCTCAAATGGTTTCTGCGATTTGGTAAAATTCTTTGTGAATGGCTGAAGATGATTGTAAAGTCCAAAGGTAATTTGTATTAATCTCATGATGTTTGACTAAATTTAGTATTACAATATCGAAACAAGTTTTTTTTTCTTGAGTGTGTATACATTTTTTTGTTGGACTCTGTGTGTGTGTGTGTGTGTATACACACACACACTAAATGGACACTGTAGTCAACACCAAATGACAACAGTCAGTTTCATGTTTAAGTGCAGTCCTCAGTGTCCACTTCCCTATTTTATATTTAAATATGATCTATCATTGATACTGAGCACGTTTACCCGTAAACATAGCAAACATTAAAACTATATTTTTTATTAAATAAATATATATATATAAAGTTGAAATTGAAGTCAACACCTACTATATATATATATATATATATATATATTTAATAAAAAATATATATATATATATACATATATAAAAGTTGAAATTGAAGTCAACACCTACTATATATATATATATATATATATATATATATTTATTTAATAAAATATATATATATATATATAAAAGTTGAAATTGAAGTCAACACCTACTATATATATATATATATATATATATATATATATTTATTTAATAAAAAAAAATATATATATATATAAAAGTTGAAATTGAAGTCAACACCTACTATATATATATATATATATATATATATATATATATATATATTTATTTATTTAATAAAATATATATATATATATATATATATATATAAAAGTTGAAATTGAAGTCAACACCTACTATATATATATATATATATATATATATATTTATTTAATAAAAAAAAAATATATATATATAAAAGTTGAAATTGAAGTCAACACCTACTATATATATATATATATATATATATATATATATATATATATATATATATATATACATATATATATATATATATACTTACTGTAGTGGACTCTGTGGATTTTGAACAAACACAAATGTGCCTGAGCAGGCGTTTGCAAGAGGGATCGATCCTAGCAGATAGCTGTGCTCAGAAACGAATAGCCAACCACTCACTATATAGTGCACACTCTAAAGAAACCCACAAAATACTTGGAACGACTCTTATACAAGTGAAACAACCCACATTTAATATTTTTCACAAGTAATGCCATTTTAACCACACCACTTGAGAACTTTCAGCAGCAGCAACAACTAAAATGGATAGTACATGTAACTTGAAGAGAGAATAATGACATAATCAAGATGCTGACATTTTACATTGTTCCAAAGAAAATCTTAGGAAGGAAACCTACATCGAAAAAGTCGTAACAGCTACTGGACTTGAGAAATCTATTTTCCTGAAAACTACTTCAAGAGAAAGATTTCATAAATTTCAGTTGATGGTAGCACTGGCTGCTTGGTCAACAAATGCTAAACATTCCTTTATAAAGAAACAGCTAATATTACCATTACCATATATATATATATATATATATAACTAAAGATAGATAAATAGATAGGTATGGTATTGGTGGATTTATATGGATTAATACTTGAAGCTAAACTATTTTACTAGATCCTTTGCACATTGAAAACATGTCTTTCAAAATATTGCACCTAATATTTTCGTTTCTGTGCAATTATCTATCATTCATTGTTATGATGCAACGTAAATGTTTATCATTCAGTATATATTTCATGTAAAATAACTTTTATCATCAAAGTTATGATGTAACATATTTGTATATTATTCATAAGTTATGATCTAACATAATTGTTCATCATTCAATATATGTTATGATATAACTGGCTTAACATATTTTTATCCTTATTTACATTATTCAGACTATTGTCCTCATCTTTGTCGCCATATTTCGGCCGTTGTACGCTCCAGCCTTTTTCAGGTGGTTGGAATGTGTGAGTTCAATACCCGGTTAAGGCAGTGGAGAACTTTCAGAGGGAAAAATTAACAGGAGATAATTGATAACTGACATCCATTAAACATGGCACATGGAACTAGAACAGTCTACCCCAGGGAGCGAAATAAAGGGTTCAGTTCGACATTCCAACCACCTGAAGCATACAACGCCTGAAACGTTGTAATAAATATGGCGACAAAGATGAGGACAATAGTCCGAATAATCTAAATAATGTACATAATACCTCATCTCAGAAATATAGACAGATATTTTTATCCTTTCTACCCAATATCGGGTTATCTCCTCTTCGTTTCGTAACCCTTTCAACAGGGGTCTCTCTCCCACGTGTATAAATACTCGTTCATCCTTCTCTCTTTCTCTTTTTCCTGCTTATGCCCACGTGTGAGCAACTACCTCGATTTTGGCCGCGTACCAAAAACTTTCTCTAACATATCCAATATGTGAACTCTAATATACAACCAGCGTTTCCCATATTCAGGGAACACGCTAAAAACAAAATTCACAACCGTACGGACATTTCAACTCAACACACACACAAACAACTTTCCATACAGACTGTAACGTTTTATTCATGTTTTAAATGATGTATTTGTAATTCTTGTATCAATCTGTTTGTCATTAATATATATTTGTTTTGTACATATATATCTGTCTTGTTCGTTTTATTTTGCTTTCTTTGGACTCCATCATAGTCCAACATTACTATGTAGCGGGACTGGCCAGCAGGAAGTCTTAGCCCAGAGATTCTATCCTCACATTAATCCGCCGGTCCCCTACACCAAGCAAGGCAATAAAGTCACTGAGACACAAAATTACTGAGTGTGAAAGAAAAAGAAAAACATTAAGGAGGAAGAAGAGAAATCAAGAAGACAGTAGATAATAGTTGACATTTCATTCAAATTTTTGAAGATCAAAAATTTGAATGAAAGAAGTTGGAAGAAGAGTTCCACAGATGAGAAGTGTGAGAAAAGAAATTGTTAGCAAATAACTTATTTACATCTAGCCAATTTAACTGTAAAATGATGAGACTGAAAAATCTGAATAAATCCGAGAACTGTATTAGCAGATGCTCAGTTATGATATTTTCATCCCCGATGTTACAGACAGGTATATCGGTTTTATGCTATATACAATGCACTTTCATGTCAGAAATTGAACAGTAAGCCTTTGAAGTCTGAGTTCAATCTCATGGCTCTTTAGCTATCTCTTCTGTTTGCTTTGACTCATGTGCTTCACAGAAATCTCTGTGTACACCCAATCTGCTTTATTCTCTCTTTTCCCTTTATGTTTATTTCTTCCTTCTTTTGCGAAAACTTAATTCATGATTAGTGTGCATGTACACCTTCTTATTGTTCGCTAATAGAATAAACGCTATTGTACACAGAAGACTGTCCCCGCTTGATTCTCAACAAATGACACTCATTCAATTTTGCATGCTGCCTAGACAATTCGATTTTTGTATCTTTGTGCACACAACGTTTAGAACGATTTACAATAGTTGAACAGTTACAATCTCAGGGGAAAATGTCTGTGTACAAAAGCTAAAAGATGATTAGTTTTTCTTATTTTGATGCCTTTTTTCTTTTCTGTTTTTTTAATTTTTAATTTTTTTTTTTTTTTCATTTTACCATCTTGCCTGTCCGTCCGTCTGCCTGTCTGCCTGGTTGTTTGTTAGTCAGATATCTTTCCCCACAAGAAAAAGAAAATATAAATAATGGATCCTATCCTCTTCCGTGAAATTTTGTGAAGATTTGGACTTTTTGGCAAAGAAGAAATGAGATAAATTACTATACCGTTATCATCATCACCATCATCATCATAATTATTACTA
>OZ038479.1:78060954-78190954 GCA_964036315.1 Acanthosepion esculentum | reverse complement strand
ACATAAAAAGAGGCATTTTTTACTATGTACAGTGTAACCCGGATATAAGAGACCCTGTTATAAGAGAAACCCGGATATAAGATACATTTTATCTGGTCACAAATTAGAGTCTGTGTTAATAAAACAAAATGACCAAACCCGGATATAAGAGAAACCCGGGTATAAGAGACTTTGTCTCCGGTCCCGACAACTCTCTTATATCCGGGTCACACTGTACTTTAAAAAATCATTTAGCAATAGATTCTTGCTAATTTTTTTAACAAAGATTCATTTTTCTAAAATGTATGTATTTTTCTATGTATATTAAAAGATGTAATTTTCTATGTATGTTAAAAAAGCATTTAACAAAAGACTCTTTTGAATTAGAGAGTAGTAGAAATCAATTTATTAGTAATCCACCCTTTTGTGTAGGTATCTATGGTTATTATCTCTCAACTTGTATCTTTGTCTTTAGACAGAACACAAATAAATTCATGAAAAATGCCTGTGGCAGTGCAATACAACACTTTCTCCCCCTCCCCTATCCACCCCCTCCTCCCGGGCCATTGTGCCAAAGAAGGTAGGTTGGTAGAATATGGATACTAGCAATGTTTGGTTTTAGGGACAGGCAGTTTTAAGCTCCAGGTCCCCCACTTTAAAACCGGCTTTGTACCACATCCTGCCACCATGGGTGTGGGATCCAGTAAATACTATCAGAAATCAATTTTAAAATAATGAAGTTTGTTAATTGGAGAGTAGTCTCCCTTTATTTATTTATTTACTTGCTTGCAAATACTTTATTTAAATTCTATAAGAGGAAGTTGATTGACTTTAAACTCAATGACTGTCTTCAAGTTCTTTTCAGGGGAGTTTGTTTAGACAAAAATTTCAAATCAGAAATGTATTAAACAAATTAGCACTAATTAGATTTAACTAAATTTATCAGTCAAATAAATGGAGGGGAAGACAATTGTATTACATTGTACTTCTTAGAGGACAAACTCTGGTTGTTTTGAAAATTTGATTTTAAGATCCTGATTTTTACCTGGGCTTGGTAACCAACGACTGACTAAACAAGGAAGCCCATTGAAACACTAAATAAAAATTACTTACATAAACACAAATATATATTCTCACTCTCACATTTTTCAGTCAAACTTTCTCACTCACTTTCTCATGATCATCTGCCTCACCCGATCTCTTTTGCTTTCAATATGCCCTGTGAGTGTCAAATTCTCCAACACTTCCTTCTATATCATTTGTCCCCAAAATTTTAGATCTACACACACATGCGTACATACACACATATATAGAGATGAATAAATTATGTTCGTGCATGTATATATATATATATATATATATATATATATATAAAAGTGAACATAGAAGTTAACACTTAGAGGCAACAGTCTGTTTATATGTATTTATATTTATATATATATATATATATATATATATATATATATATATATAGGTTGTGTTTGTATGTATATATTTTTGTGTTCTTTTCTGTGTGTGCATTTCTGTATTAACTCTCTCACTCTTTCTCTCTCTCTCTCTCTTTCTCTCTCTCTCTCTCTCTCTCTCTCTCTCTATATATATATATATATATATATATATATATATATATATATATATAATGTGTGTTTGTGAGATCAATCCATACAGTTAATTTAGAATATTTGTGTATCACAGAATTATGTAAGATTAGATGTCTGACCTAAGACTTCCTGTCCAATACTTTATACTACTGAACAGAGGCTGCAGATTGGATTTTAAGTCAACAAAACTAAATGGCAGATTTCTTTCCTCATGGCTGAAGGAACAAAACTGTGAAAAGTAATAGAGAATACTTTATAGCAAAACTTGAAAAACAGAATTTCTCAGATGGCCCTTATGAATAGGCGACTGACTCTAACATGCCAGAATCAGAATACCTAAATGAACAAGAAAGACAATCTGACATTTGCAAGATTCTAGGGGATGACAAAATGCTTTTGTTTTCCAACGATACCACCTTTGAAATTTGGTCTAATTTCAGATCTGTTGGAAGTTAAAAGTTGTCTTTGTTCTAAATATGTCATCAAGAATTTTTCATACTTATGCATGAATCAAAAATCATTTTGTAATATTGTCATCACCCTTACTATTTTATTTTTACAAGTTTAGTCTAGTGATTAAAATGTTGGATTTTATGCCCAGAGACTTTAAATAATTTTTTTTTTTTGCAATGTCAGTTAACTTATATCAGTATATATTCCCCAAGAATGGGGCAAGTCATTCTACAAGGTACTATACATATCACTCATTCATTCTGACAAATTCATTAAAACTCCCTAATAATCAATAAACAGATTTTACATGATTTAGGCAAAGGGTGAGAAGAAAGGAGATCGATAAATCTGAAGCTCTGCATGCAGTGTCAAGTTGATAGTATTTAATATGTATTCACGTAAAAGAAAATCAAGAAGCTTTTTGGTTTAAAATAAAGCTTATAGATTTTTTTCCATATATAACCTTACTAAACTTAGCATGGTCTGACATAAGGCAGCAAGTATGGAATATCCAACAACAATCAAACTCACTACAGTAGTATTCTCTATTCAGCTCATTTGCTAACCACTGTTTCACAGTGACCTAAATATTTACTAAGCTTATCTTAAACTGGCACAAGGCTATAGTAATAAAACACCCAATGGAAATGAAACTCCTTACAAACAAAACTGTTTCCCTGTCAGTTAAAATCAAGAATATACCAACTCTGCAGATGGATAACAACCTGACGAAAAAGGGCCACCTGTTTGCTTTGCATGAGAGCCAAAAAGGTAGACATAAATTCAGTCTATGTGTACCTTTTTGCCTCTCATGCAAACCAAACCCATGTCTACCTTTTTGGCTCTCACATAAACCAAACCCATGTCTACCTTTTTGGCTCTCTTGCAAACCAAACCCATGTCTACCTTTTTGGCTCTCTTGCAAACCAAACCCATGTCTACCTTTTTGGCTCTCTTGCAAACCAAACCCATGTCTACCTTTTTGGCTTTCACACAAACCAAACCCATATCTACCTTTTTGGCTCTCATGCAAACCAAACTTTACCTTTTTGGCTCTCACACAAACCAAACTTATGTCTACCTTTTTGTCTCTCACGCAAACCAAACCCATGTCTATCTTTTTGGTTTTCACACAAAACAAGCCTATGTCTACCTTTTTGCCTTTCATGCAAACCAATCTATGTCTACCTTTCTGTTTATTAAAGCAACAGAATCTGGCATTAAATAACCTAGAAAACGTTGATCCTTCATAAACCAAATCAAACCAAAATTGTCTACAAAATAAGCTTCCTAATAACCATCTTAGTCTGTTAAAAGGCTATATGTGTAGGTCACTTAGTGAATGTGAACCTCACTGAAGGATTCATTGTCTGAGAGCTGAGTTTGGTAACCTCTATCCAATAGTAGGACACCCAATTTATAATCTTATTTCTTAGAAAAAAAAATGTTTTAATAGAATATCTAAATCATACCACTACAGACCTGTATATTGTATTCATGTGCCATATACCTATTAAACGTACTGTTATCACATGATTGACTGAAGCAGCAACTATTTTTGTTACTCTACTAGTTTTACCATTTTCTACTTAAAAAACATCAGAAAAAATCTTTTTTTTCAAAATAATCTTTTCCTAATCAAAAACTGACCTCATTTTGCAAGCATTCACTAAACACAAGGATCAGATTTAAAAGTATCAAATTATCCCAGTTAATATTCAGCAAAAAATCAAGTCAGAGCAAAAAATCTGCTGTTTGATTAGTGCAACTTTAAAATATTTTTATTTCCTTCTTTTTTTGTTTTTTTGTTACAGTATTTGCAAGAGATGGAACTCCACGAGGAAACACATTCTACTTAAAATGGATGACTTTTTAATCTTAGTAAATTAAATGAAAGTTTTTGCTTAATTTCTGTCTTGCCATTCTTTTCTTTTTTTCCGCCACGTAATAACTTCCCAGCATAACAAAAAAAAATAGAAAGACTCTTATTTCTTAAGAAATTGTAAGCCATCTCTCCTCAATTACAAAAATGAAACCGTATTGCTACGAATCTTTATCATTTGTTGTTTTACAACTTACCCCATATGTACATGTTTTCATTGAATGATTCGAAAGCTTCAAGTTCATCGCATCACTTTGTTTGAAAAGGTAAGTAGGTTTTCATTGAGCAGTTTTTTGTACTGAATGAAGAGTGTGTTACCTGAGTGTGGAATAGACAAATCATAAGAAAATGCATGTTAGAAGATTGTATTACACCAATCATCCAAGTTTGGAGAAAGAAAAAGAACCTGCTTGCCTCTCTACCCAGGTGCATTACCAGATTTTGAAAGAGGCAGCTTTTTAATCTGAGGTGCCATAAGTAATAATTTGCACATGAAAATTAGTTTACATCATATTCAAATCATTTCATGATTCTCTGGAGGAGGGAAAAAGTGACTTGAGTAATGCTTTAAAGATTTATAGTTATCAAGCTAAGCTTAGTCTTCTACAAAGTCACTGTTTTAGGGATGGTCAGGGAGGATAGAACTCCCTGTGTGCTGTTGTATGGGCATAAGAAAGAAATGAAGTTCTTTGGGCCTATGCAGGAAAGATAATGGCTACCTCTAGACTTGAAGAGGTCAAGATTGAATTAGTGAATAACATTTCAAAGTTCAAAGTTCAATCGGAAACATTAGAAGTAAAGTGCAGATCTACACTTTACTTCTGGGTCTCCAGTTCCATCTAGACTTTAGAAGGAACCGGAGACCCAGTCCTTATCAAGAAGCGAGGGATAAACCTCTACTCCTGTTCAAAAGACCAGGAAGGAGTGACAACCAGGCAACAGGCAAACCTATCTACTCCTGTTGGGAGAGAAAAAAAAATTAGTGAATAAAATTTCAGAGTTAGGCATAGATGTCAGAAGTTTAGAGTTGAATGAAGTAGGCCTTAGAAGGAACTGAAAACCCAATCCTAAACAGGAAACAAGGGATAAAGCTCTATTTTTTTTTTTAAAACGGACTGGAGTGTGAACCAGATGATAGGCAAATCGATCTACTTCTATTCTGCTAAGTGATATAAAAGACTTGGGTGCTCACCATCACTACATGACAAATGCTCTGGTTTGAAAACCTATAGAAATTTGTTACCTAAAATAACTCTATTGAAAGATTAATGTTTTGAAAAATGTCTCCTATTTGATGAGTCACTTTCAACTATCCAAAAGATATATCAACCTGTAAGGAGCATCAAAATATGTCCTAATTATAATGAAAAGAAGAGGAAGAAAGAAAATTAAAATCTATGATCATAAAAATGGAAGCTTACGGCAAGAATAATCCATAAAGACAAATGTAACCCAACAAATATCCCATTAGCAAGGAACAGGACAAATAGTAAGTAGTTTTTACCCTTCAAATCATCAAAATTTTAGCATAAATCAATTTATCATAAATTAATTCATTTAACCAAAGCTTAATGCACCAAGATGACATCAGAAAAATAAATTATAAAATAAAATATCATAAAATAATAAAAATAAATAAAAATGTATCTACTGATTCTTGACAAAATTCAAAGACTCTGGTCACTTTCCCACTCTGCTATAACATGGCTTCCCTGTACCTCTTCTATGAATATTTTCATGGGAATTGTTCTGATCAGCTTTCCTCTTTGGTACCCCAACTTCATGAATTTAAGTGCAGGACTAGATTGGCAGCTAGGTCTCATCATTTTACTGGTGAGATTGCTAGATGTAACTGCAAGTTCTAAGCTAATAGTTTTTCTTCCCTTGCACTTTTTGCTTGTGGAACACTCTTCCAACACCTTGTTTTCCTATCAACTATGACCTTCAAAAATTTAGATGCACTGTTAATTGTCTTTTTGAATCCTGTGTGTTTACTGTCCTTTCACCTCAGTAACATTTTCTAAGTTACTTTTGCTCTCAGTAAACCTTACATCTTTGTAACTTTATTGCCTAGGGATGAAATGATTCAAATATATATATATATATATATATATATATATATATATATATATATATATATATATATAATATCAAATAATAAAAAATAAATTGTAAAATAATATATAACATGCTAAGATATTTTTTAATATTTATTAATGTCCTCTAATTGAAATTTGTCGAAAGTACTCAGAATAAAAGAAATATGTATCAACATGGCAATTTTCTCTCATCTTTCAATAACAACACCAAAAAGCTTATCCATGAATAGGAAAGGATCCAATTGAAAATAAGCAGACAAAACATGTCTAAATTATTCAACAAAACATGTTTCAATGAAAACATGCTGCCAATATATATATATATATATATATATATATATATATAAAGTGGAGACTGAGCGTTGACAGTCTGTTTCATGCTTGAACGCAATCTTCAGGCCACAAGATTGTGTTCAAGCATGAAACAGACTGTCCCCATTGCGGATGAGCTCTCCCTCCTGGCGTCGAGCTGCGTGCCCAAACTATCAGAGATGACGCAGGAGCAGGATGGGTGGAAGAGGACGGAGACTCAAGCGACGACGCAGAGTGATTGTGGGCACACGATTAATCCGATCAATCCTCCCTAAAGTCCAACCCCTCTTCAACATGGCAGGGCGGTGGCAACATGGTAGTACCAGAGCTATGCCATTGGGAACTTTGGTTCCTGGTAGGGCCACCTAGGACGGATTGGTCTGGCACCCAGCGGTATTAGGGCCGCAACCCGACTAAAGGGGCTCTGGTGAAAATCCAGGAGGTGTCTGTTCAAGTAACCAGTGGCCTCGGGTCGCTCTGTCAATGCGTCTGTGGAAAATCTGCAGCAAACAGGGCGTTTCTTTTCCCCAGGTAGGACTTGGGACCCTTCCCTTAATCAAATCCCAATGAATCTTCCTTTATGAGTGATACAACTAACAAGAATGATTAATATAAGACTAGAGCAATAATTATTATTATTTAAGTATAAGTAAAAACATTCAATACTCATTCGCTTGATGAGGAAATGGAACTAATGTCTTTGGTTTAATAACAAAATTAAATTCAAGGGCTTTAGCTTCCATTTCTGAAACATGGTTATCACTGTGTAGCGGTAAAACCATATTTTAAATCTATTAATTTATAATATTAATGCTCTGTAAATTTAAATTTACATTGAGCACTATTGTGTAAAAATAAAAATATCTATAAGAACACCGGATTTTATATCTTATTGTTCTTTCCTTTTTATTTATATATACATATATATACATATATATATATATATATATATATATATATATATATATATATATATATATATATATAGGAGCCATGGTGGAGTAGTGAATAACGGCTTGGATTGAGGAATTGGTGAGCAGAGTTTGAATTCCACTCGAATCCATCACATTCACTTAGGTGCTAATACCCTTGGGAAAGGTATTAATCCTCTTTTTCTCCCTCCAGCTATGGGTAAATAGCAGAACAGACTGGGTTCTATAGCCTTGGATAGCAACTGGTCTCGGAGAAGGACAACTCTGAATTCAAAACCTGCAGAGGGTTGTTTGGGGGCCTTGTGGCATGTAGTGCACCAGGTCTCTGTATTCGGCCCTTCAAAAAGTGTGATTGGTTCTGCACAAAGTCTTCGCCACTATAATCAAATCATATGTGCTGGTGTTTGGTTATCGGTTCCTAGGGACTGAGCTGCTTGACCCTCATACATTGAATATGATGGGAGAGTCCACCATATATATATATATATATATATATATATATATATATATATATATATAGCAACATAGATATTATTAGCTACTTCATGTTCTATTGATATATAAAATGAATACTTATTAGATTTTAAAGGCTTATTTACTGAATGGTGTTAAAATATATCTAGGAAGTAAGGATGAAAGCTGAATTGTTCTGTGCAGATATAAACAAACAACATTCATTTCTATGAAATATCCGTGATTTTAAAGTCTCAAATAGTCATATTGCAACTTTGAGAATTTAAAATGAATAATAAAGCTGATTTAATGGCTAAAGCAAACTGTTATAGCAACTTCCGAGCTTGCAAAAGGTTAAAAACAATGCTGGCAATTGTGAAAATGAGTGCCAGATATAACCAAAATGTGAAGGAGATCATTTCCTGGACAAAACTGGTGACAATCTGATAAGGGCAAGTTGAGGTCTTTATCTCACTAATCTGTGCCTCATATCAAGAGAGAAGTTATCAAAATCTGTTTTTGACAAACTATGAAATTTTATAGGTATTGTTATAGCAATCATGTATGCATGCTATTATTATTATTATGTATGTTGTTGTTATCAAGGGAATATACCAACAAAGTGATGGTGGAGTACAAATCTACAAAGCCCAATATACCTATCATATCAGCCAGTCTGGTAAGAGTATAACCAGTACATGCATCACAGCCAAATCAGTACTCTATCACTATTTCCATGACAAATATTCAGATGAGCTGTATTCTTTAGTTCCACCAGTTCAGACCTTTGAAGCTAGTACTCACCATGTCACATACTCAGAATGAAGTTTTACTCTGACAGCTTCTTCCTCGACCACTACAATTCAAACTTCTTCATGTCTAGGGTCAACTGTTACCTATACTATAATATCCTAATAATTTGCACTTGTGACAAATAGTTTGAATTTTGTACACATTGGTGGTTGCCAAATGGTGTGGGTAAATAGTATGCTTTTGTACGTCAGGGGCACCAAATGATATGGGGTAACTCACATCATAGCAGCAGAAGTAGCCTCATGTTCACAGGAAATAAAAACATACTTTACAGGAATAAAACATACACAGTAAAAGCATGTTAAATTGTACATTAATATCATACAATTTATTTATTTTGTGGACTGGTGTATGTATTTTTGGTTATAAGTGTTTTTACGGTTGCATGTAATAAAAGGAAAAAGTTACTTCGTATTATCACAAGCAATGACCTGGAGAGAAAGTTAAGATGTGTTAACTGTCCAGAGGTTGATAGCAAAGTGATTGAATTCAGTGTCTTTTGGCAGGATATCTGTTTTCTGGCAGGAACAGTTTTTGTTGCATGCTGGGAGAATTTTTATTATTTTAATTTTTTATTTGATTTATTTTATACAAAGTTTAAATGTCATTGTTTTATTTTATTTTATCTATAATATTCATTATTATTATTATTATTATTATTATTTTATTTTTATTTATTTATAATAATGTCCCTAGACACTTACTTTCTGCTCTTTATGTCCATACAACAAGCTCATTCCTTGACCTTCTACTTTGAGTGCCTCTTGGTCTCTGTACTGAGTAAATATTGAGTAATTAAAAAAAATGTGCACAATATGGTGACAGGTTTTGATAAATGCAGCACATAAACTTGCAGATGGGGCACAGCCAGAAATAACTTTAGTCTGGATAACTCACTCTCATCAAACAGTCTCTGATTGAGAACATTCATGAGTATCGAGATGTAACTCCTAAGTTGTCTTCTCTGCCTTCTTGTCACCTGCCCATAATGTTACCCTACTATTCTGATTCGTGAACAGAAACACACTGTATCAGTTCCTAGTGGATATATTCAACAGGTTATGGCTAGGCAAATAACAAGCAGATCCATGGTACTAACCAGGATATTTACTGTAACTCATTTAATTTGCAAAGACAAAACATGTACATGCATATGTTAACACCTCCTGTTGTTGCTGTTATTATTATTATTATTATATTATCTGGCCAGAGAGTAATTTTAAGTGGCTTATCAACTAGTCCACTCCATGGTCAGTGAATAAAAAGGACACTGTAAGAGAGTTATCTATGCACATTCGAGACATCTTGTTTAGATGAAGAGGGTTTTTGTGAATGATATGTGCTGTTACATGCAAAGTAATCATTTGTAGCTATTGAATTTAGATGTATCAAGGAATTTTACTCACTTGATTTTCAGTACCCTTCCTTGTTATACCCAATCCATCCATAACAGGGAAAATTGTAGTTTTAAGTTTCTTGAAATTCTGTTTTAGAAATATTTGAATACAGTTCTGAAATTGTTCTGGTCTATTTGCATCAATTTTATTTTATCATTAAATTATTATTAAATTTTTTATGACTATGTCTATTTGGATTAATTTTCCTGTCTATGAGGATTGGAAGATTCATTTTATCATTAAATTACCATTAAATTTTTTATGACTATTTCTAGTCTATTTGTATCAATTTTCCTATGAGGATTGGAAGATTCATTTTATCATTAAATCACCATTAAATTTTTTATGACTATTTCTAGTCTATTTGCATCAATTTTCCTATGAGGATTGGAAGATTCATTTTATCATTAAATTACCATTAAATTTTTTATGACTATTTCTAGTCTATTTGTATCAATTTTCCTATGAGGATTGGAAAATTCATTTTATCATTAAATTACCATTAAATTTTTTATGACTATTTCTAGTCTATTTGTATCAATTTTCCTATGAGGATTGGAAGATTCATTTTATCATTAACTTATCATTAAATTTTTTATGACTATTTCTAGTCTATTTGTATCAATTTTCCTATGAGGATTGGAAGATTCATTTTATCATTAAATCACCATTAAATTTTTTATGACTATTTCTAGTCTATTTGCATCAATTTTCCTATGAGGATTGGAAGATTCATTTTATCATTAAATTACCATTAAATTTTTTATGACTATTTCTAGTCTATTTGTATCAATTTTCCTATGAGGATTGGAAAATTCATTTTATCATTAAATTACCATTAAATTTTTTATGACTATTTCTAGTCTATTTGTATCAATTTTCCTATGAGGATTGGAAGATTCATTTTATCATTAACTTATCATTAAATTTGTTATGACTATTTCTAGTCTATTTGTATCAATTTTCCTATGAAGATTGGAAGATTCATTTTATCATTAAATTATCATTAAATTTTTTATGACTATTTCTAGTATATTTGTATCAATTTTCCTATGAGGATTGGAAGATTCATTTTATCATTAAATTACCATTAAATTTTTTTTGACTATTTCTAGTCTATTTGTATCAATTTACCTATGAGGATTGGAAGATTCATTTTATCATTATATTATCATTAAATTTTTTACGACTATTTCTAGTCTATTTGTATCAATTTTCCTATGAGGATTGGAAGATTCATTTTATCATTAAATTATCATTAAATATTTTATGACTATTTCTAGTCTATTTGTATCAATTTTCCTATGAGGATTGGAAGATTCATTTTATCATTAAATTATCATTAAATTTTTTATGACTATTTCTAGTCTATTTGTATCAATTTTCCTATGAGGATTGGAAAATTCATTTTATCATTAAATTACCATTAAATTTTTTATGACTATTTCTAGTCTATTTGTATCAATTTTCCTATGAGGATTGGAAGATTCATTTTATCATTAAATTATCATTAAATATTTCATGACTATTTCTAGTCTATTTGTATGAATTTTCCTATGAGGATTGGAAGATTCATTTTATCATTAAATTACCATTAAATTTTTTATGACTATTTCTACTCTATTTGTATCAATTTTCCTGTCTATGAGGACTGGAAAATTCATTTTATATTATTATTAAATTATTATTCATTTTTTTATGACAGTATCTGGTCTATTTGCATCAATTCTCCTGTCTGTAAGAATTGGGGAATTCTATAGTATAGTCACTCCATCACCAATTGTTGTTGTTATTATTTTTGCTGTTGTTGATGTTATCACCACCATCATAATCATCATCATCATCATTATTGAAACTACAGCAGTAATGCCTAGTATGGTGAGCCTCTGGCTCTCCTATACACCACAGGAGAGTCTACAGTGTTAATAACAACATGTTATTATACTCAGTATTATTTTGAATATATAACAGCCTCTTGAGGTGGTTGATCAGACCCAGCATCTTTTCTTTTACAATAATCATGACTATCAGTCAATGTTTAGGTGTCTGCTGCAAAATTCATTCCCTCTCTTTATTTTGGTTGAATATTGACTGGAGACACTGCACTCAATTGTGTGACTTACTGTACCATTTGACCCTTATGATATCTACAGTATTTGGCCAGGGTATCAGAGAGTGTCCACTCTAAGCCAGTGTATCCATAAAATCTCTCCAAAACAAGACATTTCAAGATATTTTATGATGGGACAGTTGTTAGAAATGTGAAGCAATCAATATCACTGATTTTTAAAACTTCATGTAAACAATTTTGTAAGTTGGATTTTTGATATATATATGTGTGTGTGTATGTATTTTTTTCATTTATTTCAAACCAATAAAAATCCTCTTATCAATGTTGCTTGTCAGTATCTACTACCCGCCAGCTTATGTTCCCAACGGAATTTTTGCTCTCCATTCGGCAAATAAGCACATTGGACTCTTCATAAATAATGCCTTCTTCTTCTTCTCCTCTAAGATCTCCCTCCATCAACTATTCTCTCTTTCTCTTGCTCTCTTTCCTTCAAATTTTACCCATGTCTCTTACCCATCTTTTTCTCTTTATTTTCTGTGACTTCTTAACTACCTCATCCTTCCTTCGTGTACTTTATCTCATTTTTACTTATTTTTTGTGGCTTGCTTACACATAAAAGTTCTATTAATTTATACCTTCTTCACTTTCATTCTCCATATAATTTATTCAGCATAACATTTGGCATTTCAAATTTTTCACTCTTTCTCAATCACTTTTTCTTCACATTTGTTTTTCAGTTCCATTTATCACTGCTTTCTCTTCCTTTTGCTTATTCTTTTTCTCCTTCAACTTCTTTTTTTCCTATTCATCTGCCTTCATTTATATCACCATATCTTTTAGCTCACTTTAAATACTGGTTCTCATTCAGTCACTGAAGTTAAGCAGCATTGAGCCCGGTTAGTACTTAGATGGGGGACAACTTGTGAACTTACAACCTCCTACAATCTGAAACATGATTTGGATTTAAATAACCCACAAAGGGTTGATAAGCCGTAAAAACAAATCAAGCAAATCAATAAATCAATCCATCTTTACTTCCCATCTTCCATTGCTTCCCTTGCTTTTCCTTTATCATTTTTCTTGTTTTGTTTTTCACCAGTGGGTGGTGGTGGGGGGATAATTTTTCTTTCTTATTTATTCTTTTCTTTCTTTCTTCTGGGACACTTCCTACCCTCTCTACGCTTTCCTCTACTCCATTCTCTTTCCTTTGCCTTTATTTTCTTTGCTCTCTTCTTTTTGTCTCAGCCTCTCTCTGAGCTTATAAGCAAGTTTATACTGACCAGTCAGAGTGCCTAATCTCCACACTTTATTTCTGCTGAAAACCTAACAACTCACCTGAATGTGGTACTACACCTGAAGCCAGAGTTATCATAATCTCTGATAATTTGTCTGTAGATGATGCTCCAAAATTCAGCCACATTTCTCTATCCACTTTCCTCCCAAGACAATAATCAATGATACATACACTCTCATAAATTGATAAAGCCTTCAGACAAATGTTATCTCAAGAGATGTGAGCAGGGATAAATCCTTCTTGCCTTTCAGTTTGTTTGAGGCAGTAAAAACACAGGCTCACTTTGTATATAGATGCAAATAAAAAGTCTTATGGCTTAAACATGATGCAGAAAATTAGTATTCAATAAAAGCCACAAAAACAGTTTATTGAATGATTTATAATTATATAACATTATTATAACATCTAAGCATTTACTTCAAAATCACAGCACATAGAAGTTTCATCTATATAATAGTAAATATCAGTAAAAATGGCTGAAAATATGTTTATATATAATTATAAAGAATAAAAAGTAATCAGTACTTATTCATGGAGAGTGTTGGCTTCATGAGGCTATCTTTGCCCAAGGCACACCCCTGCTGCTACAGCTGCAGTACATGTGTTGCTCCTATGACTCTAATGGGTCATATGACATGATCATGATTGGAGTTCATTCATAGATGGGGTAAACTAGTACTGCTGGAGAATGTAAATTTCAAGATGGTTGGTTCAAAAGAGCTGTAGGTTATTCTTAAAAACGCTCTTATGGAGTGATTTGTGGAGGTTAAGCAATGTCTGTTCCTACCATATATCTATTATAGTTCTATGTATTATTGACCTTGTGTAATGATTAAAATGCACAGTGTTGAAAAAGACAAATCTTTATGTAGCACAATATAATAATACAGAAGGATATGGTGAAAGTTGAAGTTTCAAGAGCTCAGGTGTAAAAGCCATGGTGTATATGAGAGAGAAAGAGAAAGAGCCCAGAAGAAAGTATGTATGTATGTATGTATGTATATATATATATATATATATATATATATATATATATATATATATATATATATATATATATATATATTAAATTGTGTATATTTCGTCAGCAATTTTTCATTAATGCATGCTTCATTAAATAATATATACAAGTTTTGTCTATTTACTTTAAGTAAGTTCCTTTCGTATTGTCTGATAAGCTTAATCACATTATCGTTGAAAGACAATAGGAAAACACCATATTGACACATGTTTGAATCCAATCTAAGCTTTCGACTTACATAAGCCATTATCAAAGATGACAATTTTAATAAATCAAATAACACATATACGAAACCACAATAATGGTCCACCCTTGCTGTTTGAATAAGCACAAAGTAACAACAAACTCTTATTTACGAGCCAAGGAAGCAAAAAACACGTCGTAGCTCGTGACATCACACATGACCACGCGAGAGTGAAAACGAAAAGTATTAAGTATGGGAAGCCGTTGGTATAAACCAATGCCTTCTGCTAGAGATTATAGGCATTTAAGAATGTTTGTGAAGATTTCATAGTTTATTTTGTTCAGGTTAGGTTTCAACTGTTTCAAGGGTTTTTAATTTTTGTTTATTATTTTCATGTTTAAAAGGATATATGTATATATATATATGTATATATATATATATATATATATATATATATGTATATATATATATATATGTATATATATATATATGTATATATATATATATATAAATATAGTAGCTGCCTGTTTAACAATGTGGGTGAAGAAAAATATGTATGTTTTCAAATATAGCAGAAGGCTGCTAAAAACGTAGTGAAAGAAAAGATGAAAAGTTTTAAATGTAACAGGACTGTGTGAATGTCTCAGGTCACAAGCTGATCATGGAAATGTTGTATTTCGGCTCTGGTTATATTACAATGACTGCAATATCAGAGAATGGACTAAATTAATTCATCGATTTTGATTTAGGTTGATTTTCAATCTCATTATATACATATCCAGAGGTCAGCCTTGAAAGTGACTCTCTACTTCTGATCAGCTTGCAGACGTGTCCTGTTCAGTTAGTCAAAATATGGCTTTGTGGCCTAGCAATTCTGGATATACATCTATTTTTAGAGATGGTGAAATTTTTTTCTCCTTGTTATTATTTACTCTTATTTATTTAATTTTCTATCTCTGCACTCCAAGAAGTAGTTAATATTCTTGGGATGATAGAACAATGTATCGTTTGTCCATTAACCTTTGTTGCAATAGCAACCATAAAGCCAAAGTATAATTCAGTCAGTCAGTTATGTGCCATGCATGATACACTCTTAGGCGATCATGTATCTTTCAATACATGACTGACGAGGCAGATTTTTTTCCTGCAGTAGGTTGCCATTTCTTCCTGTTGTCATCCGGTCTGTCCCGTAATAGCTGGAGGGAGAAGAAGGCTCTTAGCACGTAAGTGAATGTAATAGATTCAACTGGAATTCAAACTCAGCTCTCCAATTCCTCAATCTGAGCCGCTATCCATTATTCTTTTATTACTAACACTATTTTCTTAATTTTCTTGTAAATATATTTTAAAATACCTTGTAAACACACATCCGGGTTCCATGCGTGATTCACGCTTAGGCGATCATGTATCTTTTGATACCTGACTGATGAGGCAGATTTTTCCCCACAGCAGGTTGACATTTCTTTCTGCAGTAGAGCGGTTGCCATCCAAGAACTTGGTCTGTCCTGCTATTTACACATATTTGGAGGGGGGAGAAGAAGAGGCTTCATATCTTTCCCAAGGGTATCAGCATGTATGTAATGGATTTGAATGGAATTTGAACTCAGCTCTCCAATTCCACAATCTAAGCCACTAGTGAGGATCAAATGGCTCTTCCAGATGAGCCTTCTACCATCATAGGATAATAAGCAATCCAAAATCTAATTTATAAGCAAGATACTTTGCACAGTCTGGCACAACGCTACAAATTTCTGACACAAAATGTTCAAATTCTCTACAGTTGTCAGTCAGTCAGTTATGTGCCATGCATAGTACGCACTTAGGCAATCACTTATCTTTTGATACATGACTGACGAGGCAGATTTTTTCCTGTAGTAGGTTGCCATTTCTTTCTGCAGTAGACCAGTTGCAATCACAGGCTATAGAACTCGGTCTGTCCTGCTGTTTACCCATAGCTGGGAGGAGAAGTAGAGGATTCATACCCTTTCTCAAGGGTATTAGCATGTAAGAGAATGTAATGGATTCAACTGGAATTTGAACTCGGCTCTCCAATTCCTCAATCAGAACCACTATCCATTACTCCAATGTGCCTCCTAATAATAATAATATATTAGTATATTAATATATAAGGAACATTTTTGTATACCTCACATACTAGTGTTAGCTTTTATCATAAAGGTAAAATGCTCTGTTGGCTTGATATATCACAAGTGGAAAGAATATCTTTGATCTGGTTCACCTCAAAGTGCTACAAGCAGGATTTCAGGAAGGGTCAATAAACATCCAAGGGTTACTTGCAAAGATTTGGTAGATCTCCAAGTATCAGGGACAACAGTTATACCTGAAACTGCCTGCATCACACTCTACCATCATTTCTTGCAGAGCACAAAATATACCATTTCTGAAAACTTCATGCATACAAGTATTTCTGGACTGTGTTCAAGAGTATTTAAACTAGGTACCTACTGGAATTATATTCTTTGATTTGATGAAGCCAAGTTAGTTATTTGGCCTCAACTCACATCAAGTTTGGGCAAAGAATTCAAGCCAGATTGATTCATGAAGATGGCAATGTAATGGTATAGAACAGTTTTTCATCCCATGGTACAGAACAAATTCACATATTCAAAGAAAGAATGAATTGAGTTCTGTACTGTGGTATATTGAATCAAAACTGCGTTAAATAATTCAAAGCTTTAAAAAATAAGCACAAGTGGGTATTTCAACAGGACACTGATCCTAAACAGATAAATATGGTCAAAGAGCACCACCCCAACTGTGGAGCATGGAGAGGGCAAAGTAATAGTAGAGAGCTGTTTTTCATCACATGGTATAGGAAATCATATAAATGAAGGAAGAATGAATTAAGCCATGTACAAACAGATATTGAAGAAGAATGTCCTTTCATTAGTCAAGGCTTTAAAAATTAGGCACAACTGGGAAATTCAGGAAAAATCTGAAAAGTCTGAAAATATACTGTCACTGTAACTAAATAAGGGTTTTGTAATGTGGCCCATTCAGTCCTCTGACCTGAACTTGATTGAAAATTTGAGTCCATACTCATCAGCCTAGTAATATGAATTAGAAAGATTTGCCATGAAGAGTGGTACTAGCGAGAGTGTTTGAAGCTCGTGGCTACTTATTGGAAGTGACTGGATGCTGTTGCTGCAACCAAAGACTATTCCACAAAATATTTAGCTCTAATATGTCTTTGTATCAAATACTGAATACTTTCTTGCTTCATCCTTTTGAAATATATTTTTATATAAGCACATTTGTTTAAATTTCTGTTCATATTTACTATTGTATACATGAAATCTATATGTGGTGTAATTATGAGGTAAATCTTATATTTATAGTTAAATAATGCACTAAACTATTTCTGGTTTGCATTGAGTACTTATTTTTCTTTCTTCCATTTTATATATATTTATATATATATATATATATATATATATATATATATATATATATATATATATATATATATAAATATAAAAGTGAACATAGAAGTCAACACTTAGAGGCGACAGTCTGTTTCATGCTAGATGCAATCGTCAGGCAAATTGTGCTGTTATTTTTCTTGGCTATTTATATATAAGGGTCAAATAAATAAGCAAATAAACTGTTATTTTTCTCGGCTATTTATATATAAGGGTCAAATAAATAAGCAAATAAACGACTTCCGGTAAATGACCGCCATAATGGACTACCAACAAGAAGCTATATAAACAAATGTTTATTACGTTAATAAAAAACAACGATCAAAATAAAAAATAAATAAATATATAAAATAAAAATAAAATTAAATAAAACAAGCAAAATAATTTGACATAAATAAATAAACAAAAAAACGAATTCCGGTAAAAGTAACCGCCAAAATAGACTACCCACAATGCACCACTGACCCTTATATATAAATAGCCGAGAAAAATAACAGCACTAGTTGCCTGACGATTGCATCTAGCATGAAACAGACTGTCACCTCTAAGTGTTGACTTCCATGTTCACTTTTATATTTACACACGCTCTATCTCTGATATTGAGCACTTTATCCCATAAATATAGCACACTTTAAGACTATATTTCTTCATATATATATATATACATATATATATATTTTTGAATTGGACAAGGTCCGACAATTTATTTAAAGACATTTTATGATATGTTTAACGTTCTTTTTGCTTAAATACTTGTATCTATAAAAAGAACGTTAAACATATCATAAAATGTCTTATATATATATATATAAAATTAATGTATATTTGGGAAGCAACCTTTCTTTGAAACATCTTTCATTAAATATGACAGACAAATAGAATTTAACTAATTTTTTATTTAGCTTTTCCAGCATTCTTACATTTTTTTTCATCTGGTGTGAGTAAGAGAGTGCAAAAACAAACTCCCTTGGAAATAGTTGAGAAGTGGATGAAAGTACTTGGGATGATGGACAATATAGACAATTTTTGCATTTCCTTAAACCCACCAAACAGAAAAATATAAGAACACTGGAAAAACTAAATAAAAAATTAATTAAATTTTCCTTGTCTGTAATAACTCATAATTTTCTGCATGGTACAGAATTTTATTATTTCAATAAAAAAGGTTAGACTTATTTTAATTTTCGTTGTTAAAAAGAAAAGTGAAAAATAAACCAAACGCACCTGATCAGTTTTGCCCTCGTTCAACAGAGCTGGATCACGGGATTATATATTACAAGAAAATAAAACATAAAAATGATATGTAATATTAAGGAAGGCGGAATACAATTTAAATTGAAATCAGTCCTAACAGACACTCCCTCTGTTTACAGAGGGAGGGCTGTCTAGACCGAATGTAAATTGTTTCCAACACCTCCAAGTCTATAAATCGGCCATTCGCCCTTGCATGGAGTATTGCTGCCATATATGGTCTGGGGCCCCTGCTGTTTGCCTCAGGGTTCTTGATAAGATCCAGAGACGGATATGCAATGTGATTGGCCCTGATCTGTCATCTTGTCTGCAGTTGCTCTCTCATAGACGCGATGTTGCATCGCTCTGCCTTTTCTACAAGTACTATCACGGTAATTGCTTCGAGGAGTTGCTTTCGCTTGTCCCTAGGCCTCGTGAATTTAAACGTCCTACGAGGCTGGCATCCCGTTCCCACCCCTTCACCGTTGAAAGTGTTAGATGTAGACGTCTCTTCTACTCCAATAGCTTCATGTCTCGCACATCTCGCCTATGGAACTCCCTTCCCTATTACTGTTTCCCTGACAAATACAATCTCCAACGCTTTAAGTGTAGCATCAATCGACATCTCCAGTTGCCTTGATCTATCCACTTCCCTTCTCCACATCCTTTCATCTTTCATTCCTATCTGCTCTCGCTCCAAATCTTCTGTAACCCCCTTGCCTTGATCGACCCACCGTCTTTCTCTTTCTCCACATCCTCTCCTTTACCACTCCTATCTGCTCTTCCTCCAACCCTTCTGTAACCCCTTGCGTGATAGTGGCCTCCAGCCTTGCTTGGGGTGATACGCTTAAAAAAACAAAAAAAAACACCTTTATCTGCAATATAGAGTGAGCGACGGTAAACGAGTCGATGCTAAAGTTGGCAGCACAATTTGGGATTTTAAGAAGATGCTCCATGATGGAGGAACCATATGTGTTGTTCAGAACATCCTTCAGTTGGAATTGTTCCATTGCTGATTTTTCTAGGTATATGCTGCTGTATTCTAGCATCTAAATTTTGGGTTGTCCTACCTATGTAGTCAGCACTGCAACTGCATTTAAAATTATTATTTAACATTATTAATATATATATATATATGTTAACATTATTATTATTTTATAATTATTTAACATTATTAATATGGTGGGTTGTGGTTGGACATCCTTTCAGGTAGATGTCAAAACAGATTTAGTAGAAAACAACACACACACTAGAAGAGGAATAACAATGCTCTACTGCAGAGGTAATTTGTTTGGCAAATTTCTAACTTATTGTGCCAAACCAAGGCAAACGAAAATAAATTGGGTATTTATTAACCATACTAGATTTAGTTTTAAAAAAATCAGATATTTTCTTACTGATAACTGACCTAATCACATCTAAATGATACCCATTATTAGATAAAGTTTTACTGATCTTTTTTATTTCTTCATCTAATTTTGATTTTAAACAAATAATTTTAAATGTATACAGAGGGAGTGTCTGTTAAGACTAAATGTGATTTCAATTTAAATTCTATACGGGCTTCATTAATATTACATACTGTTTTTATGTTTTATTTTCTTGCAATATATAATCTCTGTTGAGTTAGGGCAAAACTGGTTGGCTGTGTTTGTTTTATTTTTCACTTTTCTTTTTAATCATTAAAAGCAAAATAAGTCCAACCTTTTTTTTATTGCTATAATAAAATATATATTTCTTACATTTTTCCATTTGATGGGAGTAAAAAAGTGCAAAAATTGTTCAAAGACTTATCTCCCAATTCAGAATTTTCCAGGAGTAAGTCTGCACATAAAGGATAAGATAAATCTGTTGAATTTATTAATTTTAAAATAGATATGATATCTGTTAATAAATTCAATTAATTTACCTACTCCTGATGAGTGGATTTACTTCTGCAAAACTCTGTTTTGGGAGATAAATCTTTGACATTTTAAATTAATCATTCACTATTAATGCTCTCTTTCTTAATACGAAGTACTTTATTTACAAACTCTGCTCGACTTAAATGTATTCTCTCTTTGTAATTTACTGGTCATTGAGTTTTTTAATGGAAACAATTTTTGTTATTATTAAATAGATAGATGTACATTACATTTCAAATATGTGTCTTTCATTAAAACTAACAAAAAACTAAATACACCAGCCAAAATTCAATTTTAGTTTTGGTCAGTTCTGAAAAGTATTCCCACATGGTTTTCAAGTTTTTCTTTTTCAGCCTAATTTTCTAGCTAATAACTGTTCTTGATATCCTGTAATAAAATTGACAGCTGCTCTTAATATTTTAAATGATTTCCAGAAACATAAAACTTATTCCTTTTATTTTGCATGCCAAAAAATTTTCCTCTTATAAATCTTGATAAATTTTAAAATTAAATACATTTATAAGTAAGATTTTTCATATCACCTGGTCAAAGTATCTTTAATATTGCTATGAGTATGAAACTAAACTCTGCCTTCAGAAGCATGAGAAGGCAAGATGTTCTTTGGTAAATGCTAATGGTAATATTAGCTGTTTCCTTATGAGGAAATATTTGGCATTCACTGACCAAGCAGCCAGTTCTACTTTCACTTAAAATTTATAAAATCTTTCTATTAAAGCAATTTTTCAGGGAAAATATGTTTATCAAGTCCAGTAACTGTTATTGCTCCTTCTGGTATTGTTGGGGGCTAATTTCCTAATCTTTTATTTGAAGTAGTGGGAAATGTCATCATCTTGATTATGTCATTATTTTCCCTTCAAGTTACATGTGATATCCATTTTAGTTGTTTCTACAGTTGAAATTCCTCAAGTGATGTAGTTTCTGTTATTTGGTACAGTTCTTTGTTCATGATGCTGTAGCACCAGTCCACGAGGCAGTCCCTGCTATGACTTAGAGGTTTCATTTGCTGAAAGCCATTTGTAACCATTGATATGAGAAAATGGTTGTATACAGTTGACAGTTTAGACCTTTCTGAATGGATTGCCATGCATGAAATCCATTTGAAAGTCTTGATCTGATGAGGCTATTTATGAACATTATGAATTTTTCAGTTAAAAAGTATATATGAAATACAGGTCTACTTTGTATGTCTGTATATAAACTCTCTATGTAGGGAAAATACATTGCAGCTAGAGGTATTGATATAGCGTATTCCTAAAATGTGCTAACTTCTTTTTCATCTATGTGCCATGTCCATTAGCGATCATAGCTCTCCTCAATTTCATGTCCTTTATAGCTTTTAAGAAATTTTGTCCTTTTGCTATCTCTTCCAAATCCTCCTCTTTCATCCGTTTGCTCAAGCTCGTCAGGTAGGTCATGCATTGTTTTTCCTCTATCTCTCTATACATTGCAGCTGGTGGTAATGAAGTCGGGTATCCCTAAAATGTGCTAACTTCTTCTATGTGTCATGTCTCTTCAGTACATAGGTGATCGTGGCTCTCCACAATTTCCTGTCTTTTGTGGCTGTTAGTATATTTTATTTTTTGCTATCTCTTCTAAATCCTACTCTGCCATCCATTTGCACAAATTCATTTGTTAGGTTATGCACTGTTTTCCTCTTGCCTTCAATATGTCCTCTGAGTGTCAAATTTTCCAAACACTCTTCCCTCTTTACATGCCCTAGAAATTTCAACTGTCTCTTCTTGATGCAAAGTATATATGCACTTTTTGTTTCCATTGTCTCTAGAACATATTTGTTGCTCATATATTTGGTCTATAGTATTCTCAGCAACCTTCTGTAGGACAACATCTCTGTTGATTCAAGTCTCTCCATCTGTAAGGAGATTGTCCAGCATTAACTGCCATATGAGGAGATTAACATTGCAAAACAGTTCAGTACATTTTTCTTTGTTCTTAACAAAATTTTTCTGTTTCTTAATACTTTGATTAGCTTTTGGAAGGCAAAAGTGTCATCAACCATGACCTTGGTCAACTAACCTGACAGACAGAATTGCAGCATATGGGACAATTGGTGATGCCTGGCAAACTCTCAGTGTTACCACCCATGACCTCAGTCAAGTGAACTGACAGTCAGTGGTGAAGTATTCATGGTCATAACAAGGTTATCATGCTTCAGAAATCTCAAAGCATTTGCCTTATTTTTTCTTACTCCTTGGATTTTGATGTTAAAGATGCATTGGAGTACCAAAGGTTGCTTTCCAAAAGCTTAACAAAGAATTAAAAAACGGATAATTTTGTTAAAAACAAAGACAAGAGTGCTGAACTATTATGTAATATCAATATGGCAGCAAATGAAATATTTCCACACAGATGAAGAAAAGAATGAGCAAAAGAAATGTGGTTCTATCGAAGAATACTGAGAAAATCCATGGATGAAGCATGTGAGCAATGAGGAAGTTTTTAGGAAAATGAAAACAAAAAGTACATTTATACTTAGAATCAGAAAGAGAAAGTTGATATTTCCGGGATATATAATGAGGTTGTGCAAATGGATGGCAGAAGAGGGTGTAGGAGAGATAGTAAAAAGACAAAAATTGCTGAGCGCTAAAAAAGATTAGAAGTTGTGGAGAGCCATATGGGGCGACATTCTGAAACACTTAGAAAAATCTTTAAGAGTCTTGCCAATAATCAACAGACAACATTCTAAGTAGTGCTATGTGATTATTTTAGGTAATGTTTACTTTTTATTTTGTTATATTTTATTTGATGTAAAAAGGAGGATTTATATTAATGAAATTTCTACTTAAAAACTCATAAAGTCGATGCTCACTTCAGGTTTTTCAAGTCACTTAAACTACAAATGAAAGCAAGGCAAACATAGTGAAACCTCTTTTAATAAAAATAAAGCTTGACAGAATCTTAGAATTAGAAATTTACATTCTCTAACTGCTTTTGTTGATCATTCGTCAGGATCCTTTCCTCAATACTAAAAGGATTGACAGGATATAGGCAGTCTTCAGTAAAATAAAACAACTGTTTTATATTTTTGCTTCTTAAAATGCAAAGAAAAAAGCCAAAAGAAATTGCAACAAAACTCAAGAAAAAATTGCATATAGAGAGATGACTGCATTTTCAATGAAGATTTCATACCTACTGAGCCATCTTTTATTCATGAATGCAACAAAGTATTCACTACTCATTTTGTTCAAAATGAAAGTATACAATGATAACAGAAATTTATAATGAAAAACAGAAGCAAAATATTATCTGAATTATTGAAACTTCTTAATCATCAGTTTTACGCACAACTCTGTTGGATATTCAGGAAATATGTCGATGATTCAGAATATTTTTCATAAAACCTTACAAAATTTGTTATCAAACTAATAAATAAAAAGTTTATTTCCTATAAGCTAGTTTTCAGTTTACATTAGCGAAAACTTTACAAAACTAGTGACTAATTAAGTGATATACAATAATTGCTCTGAATGAATGCCTTTTATTTTACTATGTTGACTCATGATATGGATGTTGGTGGTATGATCATAAACCAAAAGCATATTTTGGGGCTTTGCTACTGATAGTAGCTGAGTAACAGAAATATATCTTGTAATTTTCTATAAACGTATTTGTTGAAATTTTTGCTCATACTTATGATTGTGTAAATGAAACCTATATGTTGCATAATTTTGAGGTAAATACTTTCTATATATGAAAATAGATAATAGAATAAACTGTTCTTTGTGGTGTGTATGTATGTATGTATGTATGTATGTATGTGTGTATGTATGTATGTATGTAGGTAGGTATGTATGTATGTATGTATGTGTGTATGTATGTATGTGTGTATGTATGTGTGTATGTATGTATGTATGTATGTATGTGTGTATGAATGTATGTATGTGTGTATGTATGTGTGTATGTATGTATGTATGTATGTATGTATGTATGTATGTGTGTATGTATGTATGTATGTATGTGTGTATGTATGTATGTGTGTATGTATGTGTGTATGTATGTATGTATGTATGTATGTATGTGTGTATGTATGTGTGTGTGTATGTGTGTATGTATGTATGTATGTGTGTATGTATGTGTGTATGTATGTATGTATGTATGTGTGTATGTATGTATGTGTGTATGTATGTGTGTATGTATGTATGTGTGTATGTATGTATGTATGTATGTGTGTATGTATGTATGTATGTATGTATGTGTGTATGTATGTATGTATGTATGTAAGTCTTGTTACTGTGGCTTTTGCAGCAAGTCTCAAAGATTAAGAGATTGATGAAACAAAAATGTAGTTCTACAGAAAGATACTGAGATTACCATGGATCAAACATGTGAGCGCCAACAAAGTTTTAGAGGAAATTGAAACAAAGGAAACTTATGCTTAGCATCAGGAAGAGACAGTTGAAATTTCTAGGGCACATAATGAGGAAAGTGGGCTTGGAAAATCTGATACTCACAGAATAGATTGAACACAAGAGGACAAAGGAAAACAATGCATAACATATTTAGTGGCTAAACAGAACAGGGTTTGGGAGAAATAGCAAAAAGACAATTTATTAAGAGCTACAAAGAACAGGAATGTGTGGAGAGCTATGATCCCCTATGTTCTGAAGGGACCTAGCACATAAAGAGGAATATTTTTATAGGGTAGAGTTGCTTGCCCCATGTTTTGGGATTCAGAGCCACATTATGTAATGGATCAGCCACATTTCATAAAGCCAGCAGAGATTCTGCTATCATCTTTTGTTTTGTTTTTTTCCTACTTTATATAAAAACTTGAGTGAAAATTGTGTAAAAGTTTGTAAATTCTTTTTCCACCACTTAGCAGAATATTACTTAAATACTTTTTCAAAATAGTTTTTAATATTTTCTTATGATGATAATGCTTTTGTCAAAAATTTACTTTAAAATATTGATCAATTCATGCCTGAGACATAATCTATAAAACCAAACTGTCAGCTTTTTTTACATGTAGATGGTAAGACTGTTTCACATCAAAAAGAACAGTATACCTTACTTAAAACTAGTTTCTTGAGTATTTACTTGAATCAGGTAAAATCTAGTCAAAATCATGTTTTTGAAAGACTATATCAAGTTCTAGGATAAAACCATCTACTGTAATTGAAATTCAACATTTGAAGATTTGCCTTTAACTAGGAACTTTGTATTTTTAATTGGCTATCAAGAGTTTTACACCAGATTGGCTAGAGATTTAAAAGTTAAATTTTTCTCTTTCCCTCAACAATGAAAGGAACCTGTATAGAGCGATCTTTGAGTTCATTACCCTAACTAATGAGCAATTGATAGCAATTGCCACAGTACTAATGTAATTAATTCTTATCCAGATTAAAATAATTCTAATCACAAAATTGTTTTTGGTTTTGTCTGGTTTTAAAACATAAACTTTATCTAATTTTACTATGCAAATATTTTTAAAGTAAAACTAGTACAAACCAGCCAATGTTTGGAAAATGTTCTAGATGTATTTATATGGCTAATATATCACGTGAATACTGGTCCATACAGAAAACAGGTTTCAAGGAGATGCCATAAGGAGAAGATGTTTTCCTGTTGTATGGTTAAGCACAGCCTCTTACAGAATGACGTATTGGAATTATAAATAAAAATTGCTTTTGCAACATCTACTCTCTTCATTTTCAGTGTCAGAGAGAAAGCATGTAGCACATTTCTACATTTTTGTTAGCATGTTCTTTTTTTTTAAAAATAAAATCTTTATTTACATTCTTTTGCTTCTCCCCAACCACCTTTATTTTTTCTATTTTAAATGTTTAGGAAAATACCTGTGCCAACAGCAGATACTAAAAAGGCTCCCCACATATATTTGGTAAAACCATCATAGATAGTAAACAGCTTTGTAGAATGGGAAGGAGCATTACATTGCACGAACATTGATTTTGTCTTCAAGCTTCTTGGATGAGAGCTGTACTTCTGAAATAATTACCCAAGAACTTATAATAATTCTCTGCATTTATTTTGATATTACCATTGACTTTGAAGGGACCTATAATTTTACTGCCAACAATACTAGCCCAAAGTATTATTACTCTGCCTTCCCACTGTTGTCTTCTAAGTCATGTTTGTTGACTGTTTCCATGAAGGCCCCCAACCAATAGCCCAATCATCTGGTCCATTGAAGGTATCTCTATATTCATCAGTAAAAATGACTGTTGAGGGATTAGTCATGTATTTTTTTGCTCAAATTACGTTTCACTTTTTAATGTTTAATAAAAGGTCGCAGTTTGGTTGCTTAACATTCTGCACCTTTACTCCATTTATGATTACATCACCAACTACTTCAGTTATTTTCTTGCTGCTTAATTCACTTTTCTTATTTATTACTCTTTTAATTTTTTTCAACCCTCTCTCTCTGATAATCATGTGTTTTTCACATTGTTTTTTCACAGTATTTTTTCAATGTGATTTTTTTTTTCATCGTTTTTCTTGATCTTGGTACAATTTTCAGTGTTTTTCATTGTTCGTTTATATCTGTTAAGCCTTTTCCTAATTTCCAATTTAGTGACTCACTCAAATTTTACAGTATCTTGTATCTTCAAATGAAAAACAGATATCAATAATAATTGAATATATAATTATTTATATTTATTTACAATAGGATGCACCATCCTTGAGGTGCATAATAAAATTTCACATCACCAAATTATTGTAAATATTACTAATAAAAAACATTATTACAAACCAAAATTTATATGATATATTTATCACATAAAATCTAAACATATTCTGAAATATTTGCTTAGCTAATACCAATTTTATTGAGAAAAGTTTAACTTAGCAATATATCTTTTTGAAAAAAACCCTCAATGTTCTTCAAACTGTATCAGGGAAATGTGATCAATTTTTGATCCATAAGTCAACTGTCAAAACTCCCCAAAATAAGAGAAATATTTATATTCTTGCACAGTTCATATGGTGTGCACAATTCACATTCAAGATATTAGAACAATCTGAAAAGACCATGTAAACAAAACAGGTGAACTTTTATGCTTGCAATAAAGCTTTATTCATGGCAACTCAACTATTACACATATGTAAGGTTCACCCATCACCTTTTATAGTAGAGTAGTTTGGGGAAACAACTACCGTTGCCTTCCTCACAAGCCAATTACAAAAGTAAGTTTAGATTCCATCAAGAGTAGTATTCACACTACTTTCAGTATAAAACTTCAAAGTGCCAAAAAATCAGTTTTATTTCAAATATCTCTTTTATACATATGATTATTAATATATAATATAGGTATTAAATTCATAATATATCCACTAACCACTTGGCCACATGCACATTCTTAATATCTATTGAGAATGATAAAAGCAATCTTGAACCTATTTTGGTATTAAAGTATTTTTATGCTATGGTTAATTTGAGAATATTTGGAAATTTAACAGTTCAAATTTTCAAATTAACCACAGAATTTCTAAGTAGCAATGTTGCTATAGTTATGATTTTTCCTAAGTTTTTTACAGTTGTTCTGATGATGTTCACATTGAATGAAATGTTGGTAATAAAATAATATTTTAAACATCCAAATGGTTTTCCCATATTCCATCTAACATTGCTCAGATATTTCATATCAGTCATTGTATCCTCACAGAAATAAGTTCATTTTCAAATTATAATGTATATTTCACATACTATTCACAAAATAGAAAAAGACAAAACGAAACTAAAAAATTTATACTATTAGGTTGGTGCAAAAATAAAGCCGTTTTTTGACGTTCTAACATATGTGAGAAAACGACATTATTTTTGCACCAACCTAATATTTACATTTTTAGACTGTTGTCCTCATCTTTATTGGCATATTCACAATGTATGCCTTGTATCGCCTTCTTCAGGTGATATACATTGGAATTTCGAACAGAACTCTTTATTTTATCCATAGAGTGTTTATGAATTTAACAAAGATGATGACAATGTAAATAGTATAAATAACTCATCTCAGAAATACAAACAAAACTAAAAAAATTTTTAAGAAAATTCAAAAACGAAAAAAGTTTTTTTTCAAAATTATTCTTTATACTAATGTTAATTTGACTTTTATATCATTATCAAAAAAAATTTTTATTTATATTTACATATGTCCTGATTTTTTATTTATATTTACATATGTCCTGATTTTTAGTACATTTATTTAATTTAAAACAATTATTAATTTTTTTAAATATAATTTTTCATTTTTCAATTCTAAAAGATTTGAAACTTATTCTGAATTTCTTCCCTATTACTAAAATTTTTATATTTTTTTATTTTTCTGATTTTTATTACCTTACATTAAATTTATTTTCAGTGTTCCATTTTTATTTCCTCTTTTTAATCAAAACCAAATAAAAAATATCAATGTTTATTTCATATTTTTCATTATTACATTTTTTTATGTCAGTCGTCTCCAGAGACGGCAACTAATGTCCAATAGCTATTATGAAAAATACTGACCCTGCTAAGTATAAACAGACCATTGACTGTAGGTATTTTTTTTTTACTTCTTTCTTTTTCTTCTCTTTTTTCTTCTCATCCTTTCTTTTTCACTCCCAACCACCAGCAATATGACAAGGTAATATACATAGGCACAATCCTGAACTAATATCCATTTTGTATCAGTTTTATTATTTCTATTCCTTTGCTGCATTTAATACTTGAACAATTTTATCTCCGCTTTATATCTCAGCCTGCTGATTCTATAACACTAAGGTTTTTCTCTATTTTCAATTTTCCTCTCAGTCTGTCAATGTATATTTCCCTGACACCAATAAAAATAGTTTACTGAAATAAAAGATAAAGAAAATTCTGTAATTTTTTTAGCAAGTCAAGGTACAGCAATTTCAAACAGGCTATGAGACAGGTACAACATGATTAATTTTATTTGTGAGTGTGTGCGTGCACTTGTGAATATACTGATATTTGTGTGTTTATGTATATATATGTATATATGTATATATATGTGTGTGTGTGTGTGTGTGCGTGTGTATATATATATATATATATATATATATATATAGAGAGAGAGAGAGAGAGAGAGAGAGAGATCATTTAACTCTAAGCAAAGCAATAATGCCACTAAGATGCAAAGGGTTACTGGGAATGAAAGAGAATGAGAAAACTTTAGTGAGGAGAAAGGACCATAAAAGAACTGGATTCAGAAGACAGAAGATGTGGCGATTAGCATTGCAGCATGGGTACACATGCAACATCTAAAGTAGAATTTATCCAAATCGGGACTTGTTCATCTCATGAATAAGCAATCCCAAACAGACAATTTTGACAGTCATCCACAATAAGTTATTTGGATCAGTAACAGGTCTGAAGAGTCACACAAAAGTGCATAAGGACTAGATACTTTAAGATAATACATAATTCTTCCATCTGCAGAAGTGAAGCAGACCTTTTGAATCACGTGCTCACTGCTGCTCGATCCAAAATTGAAGAGATGACCTTCTTTTGCCAAAAAATGGCAATCACTAATGTATATATGTAAGTATATGCATGTGTGTTTTTGTGTGTGTGTGTGTGTATATATATATATATATATATGGGTATGATAAAAAATATACATACATGTACGTATACTTGCATGCATGTATAAATATATTTCTTCCTCAAGGTGTTATTAATACAAAGCTCAATGTTATGTGACAGAACTATAAGTATATATTACTGAATATACATAATACCTAACTGAATGATATAAATTATAAATAATTAATTCTAATATTTTAGGCAACAATAATTAAATACACAAGTCTTAACACATAATTTTGAATCATCACCACCATGCAAACTCGATAATAGTTAGAATATGCTATGTACCAGAAAATTGCAAGAACTGCATGAAACTCTGAGTCATATATATATATATATATATATATATATGGTGAGATAATATTTTCATTATTTGTAATATTTGTAAAATTGTAGTATTGTCTGATATAAAATATCAGGAGCATTGTTTCATGTGAGGGTAAATTGCCTCTGTTGAGAAATGCAGCAAGTATGTTAACAAGAAAGACGTGTTAAAATAAATTTACTATACAAAAGTCAAATGTCATATACCAATCTCGGTGTTCATTAGGAGACTGTGCTGCTGATACTACCCATTCCACAAAAAAATAATGGCTAATAACCATGCCCGTCCATGATACAAACAGCCAGTTTACCTTACTCTATGTTGTTGATTCCTCTGCTGGTGTAGAAAAGTTTTACAAACAAAAAAAATATAGGTAGAGACACCATTTTATATATATATATATGTATATATGGTGGACTCTCCAGTCCTATTCAATGTATGAGGGTCAAGCAGCACAAATGATTTGATTATAGTGGTGAAGGCTTTGTGCAGAACTAACCACACTTTTTGAAAGGCCGAATACAGACACCTGGTGTACTACGTGCCACAAGGTCACTAAACGACCTTCTACAGGTTTTGAATTCAGACTTGTCCTTCTCCTAGACCAGTTGCCATCCAAGGATATAGAACCCAGTCTGTACTGCAATTTATCCATAGCTGGAGGGAGAAGAAAAGGATTAATACCTTTCCCAAGGATATTAGCACATAAGTGAATGTAATTGATATATATATATATATATATATATATATATATATTTGAAGAAATATACTCTTAAGGTGTGCTATATTTATGTGATAAAGGGCTCAATATCAGAGATAGAGCGTATGTAAATATAAAAGTGAACACTGAAGTCAACACTTAGAGGTGACAGGCTGTTTCATGCTAGATGCAATCGTCAGGTCTGACGATTGCGTCTAGCATGAAACAGCCTGTCGCCTCTAAGTGTTGACTTCAGTGTTCACTTTTATATTCATATATATATATATATATATATATATATATATATATATATATATATATATATATTTATATATATATATATATATTTATATATATATCTATATCTATATCTATATATATATATATATATATATATATATATATATATATATATATATGTATGTATTAAATCATTTTGCCCCTAAGAAGATGATAAAGCCACAAATATGCAAGGGGTCACTAATAGTGAAAGAAACTGAGAAAACATTATTGAGGCAAGAGAACAAGTAAATGGATAGGATTCAAGGAGACAGAAGTTAATGATTGAAATTTTTGAAGATCAAAATCGACAGAAATGCGAGAAGTCAGAAGATAGTTCCATAATCAAGAAGTACAAGAGAAGAAACTGTTAGCATAGAACTTACAGTTACATCTAACAGTTTCAGCAGTAAAATGGTGAGACCTAGCTGTCAATCTAGTATTTCACTTAAATTCAGGAAGTTGAATTACCAAAGAGGAAAGCTTATCAGAATAATTGTCAAGAAATGTTATTTGTTGATCACCAAGCCACAGCTAGAAAAACTGGTAAGACAAATGCTGACAAATGATACGTGTTTTTTTAAATGTGTGCAAATAAAAAATAACAATGGTAAATCCTAAGGAAAAAGCTGTCAAGAATTATGTGGATTGGTGTTTATATAAATTTATGTACATTGCAAAAAGATTATCGCAACTGAAGAAAATAAGCAAATTAGTGATAAATTTATATATAAACATGCATTATTTATTTTTCTTGTAATAAAAAGAAATTCTTAATTCTGCCTTCACTTCTACAGTGTTACTCTGGCAACTTCATTGTTTGTGGTGAGAAATCCAAACTACATACAATTGCTTCAAATCCATGATCAACCTTTCTCGGTTTTCTATGAAAAGAAACCTCTCACATTTAATTATGGGTTTATATTCTCCTTGAATTTCTTAGTGGGATCATCAAAGGCGCATTCCAAAAGCTAAGCAGAGTATTACAAGACAGTAAAGTTTCATTGGAAACTAAAAAAAGAGTACTGAACTGCTACATGATATCTGTCCTCCTATATGAAGGAACTAAGCATAAACTACAAGAAGACAGAATGCATTGTCATCAGCAAATATATGAGCCTGAGATGTGATTTACATGTTGGGAACACTGAAATCATGCAGGTGTGGAAATTTAAATATCTGGCAAGTGTTCTGACAGAAGACAGTGCAATGCTGAGATCCGAAGCCATATTGGTATAGCCGAAGACACATTCAAAAAGCGAGACAGAGTATGAGACAGGAGGGTTTCATTAGTAACAAAGAAAAGAGTACAGAGCTGCTACATAATATCTGTCCACCTGTATGGCAGTGAATGTTGGACAATCTCTTCAAAGATGAAGAAGAGACATGAAGCAGATGAAATGTGGTTCTACAGAAGGATACTAAGGATACCATAGGCCGAACATTTGATCAACGATAAGATTTTAGAGAGAATGGAAACAAAGTGGAAACTTATACTTAACATCAGGAAGAGGCAGCTGAAATTTCTGGGACATGTAACGAGAAAAGACGGCTTGGAAAATTTGATGCTCACAGGATAGATAGAGGGAAAGAGGGACAGGGGAAAGCAATACGTGACACAATGAGCTTTAGAAAGTGGATGGTGGAACAGGGTCTAGGAGAAATAACAAAAAGTCAAAACTTATTAAGAGCTACAAGAGACAGGAGGAGGTGGAGGTCATGATCATCTACGTCCTGAAGGGACTTGGCACACAAAAGAAAGAACCATATGAGACAACTCCCTTCCAATGAGGGTCCTTTTCAGTTCTTTGATGTTCCTAGAGTATTTTTTGTCATGTGTCATCAGTTGTTTTGTTTTTATTTTATTATTGTTGTTTTTTTTTTTCAGTGTATTAGAGAGTCCTACATTTTGCCCCCAGAAAAAATGGTGGATTGTCAAACACAGTATATATAAATGCGTTTGTATATGTGTATATAAAGTAACAAAAACAAATAATATAAATTTAAAAAAAATGATTGCAGGACATATTTGATAAATTCAAATATGTAAACTTCCGGAGATATTTTGAAAGAAATAAGCCAGTTGTACTTTTTGTTTGGATATTTAATATTTTATGCATATGCAGCCAAATGTAGATAAAGCCAATGGCGATTTTATTGAATAAATTTACTCTTTAAAATTTCAAGATATTTTTGTGTAATTTTGGTAAATATATTTGTTAAAATGAGATATCCGTGTTATTTTTATTTTTCAGTAATTTAGATGACAATTTATCTATCACACTATATATATATATATATATATATATATATATATATATATATATATATAACAAATGCCCCAAGCTTAATAAAAACAAAGTTTTATCATCAAAATCTTTGTTATTATTATGACGAAAGACCAAAGTAGTTTTTGATTATTAAATTACATTTTTTTCTCATTTTTAGAATTTTTCTTGCATCAGTGGTGAGACCAAAGATTATTATAAGTAATTTTAGTGTCTGTTTTGCATTGAAAAACACATTGATTTGAAAATTCTTGCAAAAGTCAAATAACTGTCTGATTTTAAACTTTCAAGACTTATTGACAATTTAATTAAATTATTTGAGAAATGTTTCTTTTTTGGAAGATCTTGTTAACATTTTTTATTAAATGTGTTACCCACCACTTATTTAATTTTATGAAATTTTGAGAAATCTAATTTTTGCACCAATTAATTTTTATATTAGTTATACATAGAACTCCATTGACAACTGTGGAGAATTACCCCAGAGGTCCAAGAGGGCTAGAGTAGAAATGCCTAAATGTGTGAGCAAATTGCTAGTGAGGCAAATCGTCTGAGCGTCAGTGCTGGAATGATGAGGCTCATGTGTCAGCGAGTCAGATCGAGACTGGCAGCATGTCCAATATGCAAATTCTCTAGCTTGGCAAGAATCTATAAAAAAAAGGCGAGTGTTTGTTGAGTCGCCAGAAGGTTTTTGCATTTGACCTAGGTCACATCGGTGTGTGCTGAACCAGAAGAAGCCATTGACTGCACGGCATCAGCTTACATCAACAACATCTATGTCAACAAAGATGTCATGTCCGCAATCCGCATCAGAGAACTGGACTGGAATGCAAGGATCCAGAAAGGTTTGAGAATGGTGCATGGGTGCTGAGATTGACCATTGTGATCATATGTAGTGAATTGCAATGGAAGTGAGGAAGCATGGTCCCAGAAGCTCAGAAGTGTTCTCCTTGTGTGGGAGGCTTATTGGCCACTTTCCAATGTGTGTGTGGCTTCATGTGGCTTGCAGAATTCTCAAGAGGAGAGACAATTTGCTCATGAAGGGCTGGGATGAGGAAGTGAAGGACACTCTCCTCCAGCGTATGATGTTTGAGGCTATGGATGCATTGAACCAGGATGGGGATTGGTGCATGGATGGTTGGGAGCTGAACGTGTGGGTCGATGTCAGTTCTTTAGCAATCAGTGTAGTTGGAGAGGCAGGGTACTGTGCTGGAGGACATTTTTTGACTGCAACCTGAAAATGATGCCCAACACATAAATTTAGCCAAACCAGACATCATGTTAAAAGGCATTAACTTGGCTTCCCAATGGCAAGGCAATTTGCTGCACATAAAGATAGACTCTCTGTGTGTATACCACTGAGTATCGGACACTCTTACCAGGAAGGCGCGAGTGCATAGCAAGTGAGATGCTCATCAGGAGACGGTTGAGTACACTCAAGGAACTGGTGAGGGAGTACAAGCTGACTGTGGACGTGATGTTGGATACATCAACTGATAAAATGGCCGACCGACTGATCAGGGTGCTGCAGCAGTGGTTTAACATGAAGAAAGAAAATAGACCTGGGCCATTGATCAATGCTGTCCATGTGGATGAGCTGGACATGAGTCAAATCATGTCAATCCACAGGAGCAGTGGGCACCTGAGAGTATGGTGAACAACTTCATCAGAAGTGTTTGCCCAGCAACAACAGAAGCAGCTGTTAAGTCAGCCATATAGAGATGTGAAGAATGCCAATTGATAGACCCAACACCAGTTCACTGGGAGAAGGGGAAGCTGGAGATGAACAGGAATTGGCAGATGTTAGGAGTGGATGTAATGAATTACAGTTCACGCCATTTCTTAACCCTCCTAGACTGCAGTCTGTCATGTTTCTCCATTTGGAAGCAGGTGGCAAGGCAAGACTCATCAAGTGTGATCCGGCAGTTGAAGGTGGTGTTCTTCGAGCATGGCCCACTGTATGAGGTCATTACAGACAATGGCACAGCCTTTTGCAGCAGGAAGTTCAGAACTTTTACACAGGTGTGGGGAATAAGCCTATGATTCTCTTGCGTGTATACTCCAGCTAGGAATAGCGCAGCAGAACAATGTTACCATACAGTGAAATAAATTGCAGCCAGGATACACTGTTCTATCCAGGAGGCTGTCTACTGGTACAACGTGACCCCAAAGGACGACCATTCACATTTAACCACACCAGCCAACATGATCTACTGATATGAAGTTCTGGTGAGTGGGAGTTGATGCCGTGACAATGCCTTCAGGTCCTGGGCATAGTCCTTAACAGGTTGGAGATCATGTGTGGTTCAAGACTCCGCAGAGTTGGTATACTACAAAGTTCAGTAGGGATCAGATGACCAAGATAATTAGCCCACAGTCCTGTCTAGTAGACGGAATGCCCTGTCATGTGGAGGACATGTGCCCACATTGCAGTGTTAGCACATCAGAGGAAGACTCCGACAGTACAACATCTTCAAAAAGTGAGTTGAAGAGTCTGTTTCATGACAGTGGAGATTCCGTGTTGGACAGTTCACCTGAAGAGGAAGCAGAACCACCCTTCCCACCATTGTGAAGTAGAACCTAGCAAAGATGATCAGGAGATCAGGGTGGAGTGTGGAGAATTACCTCAGAGGTCCAAGAGGGCTAGAGTAGCATAGCCTAAATGTGCAAGTGAATTGCTAGCGAAGTAAACCATCCAAGCATCAGTGCTGGAATGATGAGGCACATGAGTCAGTGAGATCGAGGTTTGCAACATGCCCAATATGCAAATTCTCTGGCTTGGCAAGAATGTATAAAAATGGTGAGTGTTCGTTGAGTCGTCAGAAGGTTTTTGCATTTGATGCAGCTCACATTGATGCATGCTGAACCAGAATCTGTTGTGAGTGTGTTTCCATTGTCTGTGCTACAAATTCCCAGGTTTCCTGCTACAATAATGTAAATCATTAATTTGTTTTTGTGAAACTGGAACCCAAGTAAGTGAAAATCTGCTGAGAATGGTAAAATAAAAACTCCCATAAAACTAATACATTTTTTAATTAGAAAAACTTTTAATTGCTTATATGAATAGGTATATTATGGACACTATCGTCTTAAGAAACAAATTTTTACAAGAATTTTTATATTTCTTAAAAAATTAGAATAATTCATAAAGTTTTAAATATTTCAAATTTCTGTATTAATTTGTACCAGTTAGTTGATATTGCTATTTTTTATTTTTTATTTTTTTTTAAGCATATCACCCCAAGCAAGGCTGGAGGCCACTATTACGCAAGGGGTTATAGAAGGGTTGGAGGAAGAGCAGATAGGAGTGGTAAAGGAGAGGATGTGGAGAAAGAGAAAGACAGTGGGTCGATCAAGGCAAGGGGGTTACAGAAGATTTGGAGCGAGAGCAGTATTAAGCAAAAACTATATTTACTAATCATAAATGGAAAATCTTACTCCAATTTAGCAACCTCCAACATTTTGTAAAGAATTTGGGATTTTTTTGCGTATATAAACATGCTGATTTTTGTAAATATCAACATCCATACACAACATTATCAGAAAATAAGAGTGATAACTATAGTAAATTTAAAGCCAAATTACCTAAAATTCAACAAAACATTAGATTATAGATGATATTTTCCTAACTTAAGATTACTGTGTAGTTGAAAATTATATAAAAAAGACACTCACATTCCTCAAGTTAATTTTACAGATATGTCCACCGTAGAAAAAAAATTAGATAAACTTCCATCACTCTGTCAACACTTTAAATAAACACCTACCACCCAAACTTAAAGTAAGTAATATTTGTTTCAAATCAGATTAATTAAATTTTAAATCAACTAATATTCCTCAAATAAAGTTTCAGAAAATTATATTTTATTTTTTTTAATAAAGAGAATTACAATGTGATGGCAGATGACTATGAAGAAAACAAAAATTTCTTTTGGTCAAATTAAATTAGTTTTGAAATACATAAGTATTATTTTGTTTATTAGAAATATTAATTTTTATCTATTAGCCTGAAATTAAGACTAAAATAAAAGCTTCAAGAAAGATTTTTCATTTTTAAAAATTCATTTTAAACCTTAGGTATTATGTTTCTGTGGAGGTACCTAATATAATATATATATCAATTACAAAAGGCTTTAGGTCTGTAGTGGTGAACTGTTCACCTGAATATTCTAGATTCTTCAAAATGGAGAAACTGCCAAAGATGTCAAATCATTTTTAATACATTTTAATATAAATATGATTTATGAATCAAATGCAAAATTTGCCTTCTTTTTTAATTTAAATTTTGACAATATTTTTAATAACTCGGTCACAAAAAAAAAAACATTACTAAGTGAAATGTGCCCACTTTCTAATTTCCATCGTGCCTCCTCATGTGTTCAAATCTCACTAGAGACATAGTCTTATTTTCTTACCATGCTGTTTACTCAACAGTTGTGGAATAACAATCTGAAAGTTGCACTATTTTGATGAATTGATTAAAGGTCATGACCATTCCACTATCCTTTCCTTTTTATCTATCTGTTATATAAGAATAATATGTCACTGCCGACACTTCAGTTTGAACATAGATCACCAGTGGGCAAATACAGGTGATCCCATTATTGAATTAAGTGTATCACGTGACAATAGAGGAAATGCATATATAGGAAATCATGTAACATTTAAAGGATTATCATTTCCATTCTATCTTCTATTACTATTTGGATCTGCATTTCTAGTCTATCCTCTATACTATATGGGCCGCTATTCTCTACTCTATTCACTATACTATTTCTCTATTTGGATCACTATACGGATTACTATTCAAGCGAGTATTATCAAGCAAATGCTATTAGTGTGAGTGTTATTTCAAGGCATCTGACACCAGTATTGTTTAATGGTGTATGGTGTACTATGTTGTATCTGCAATTACAAAGTCTCTACTACAATGATCATTACAAAAGTGACAATGAGTATTCATTGGCATCACAAAAGTGTCAAATGAGTTCTTGTTGACATCAGAAAACTATGTTATATATATATTTATATATATATATATATATATATATATATATATATATATATAAACATGTAAGAATGTAGTTAAATGAGGTTCTATTCTTCAGACGTGACTCGTACAACACTGAATGCTCCTTCCAAAGACACCGTTCTCGAATTCACGCATGCGTCACCAATGTAAAAATTGCCACCCACTTCTCACTGCTCCACCCTTTTTATTATGCCAAAAACATGGGCAACTGACCAATCAGCATTGTTGGCTTCATTTTCAGTCACACAGTCAAATATCATCCTCCAGTCCAACCAATCAGTATGCAGATTGCTATTGGTCAAAACACACTAAGCTGTATAAAAGCCAACATTTCAGAATCATACACTTCCAGAATAATTAAGATTCATGCCATTTTCAAAGGAACAAAATGTCACTGCTACGTGTCGTGTATTTAGGAAAGGAAGTTATTATTTTCTTTTACACCAGATGCAAGCCACTCTGACTCATTTACTTCTCTGTAATTGTTCACTACAAAGACAAATGAAAAATAGAAAATAAAACCAAGCCTCAAAAATAAGGAATTGTCAGACCAGTTTCAATCTTTATCATGTTTCGCTCCCAGTTTATACCTTAAATAAGTAAAAATTATCCATAGTGCAATGCCCAATATAGTAAAAGTTATTAAGAGGCATAACCAGAAAGGGAAAAATTTAAAAGTATAACATAAAAATTCAATTGTAAAAAAAGTGAAAATTGCCCTTTAATTGGACAATGTTTAACTGACAATGCTGTATACAGAGACAAAGTTGAGGTAAAAGACCTCTCTACAATAAGTTATCTTGGTTTGACTGAAGAAATGTTTCAAAGGAGATACAACAACCATGCAACATTATTCAGATTGAGTAGGTTTCATAAGAGTATTGCTTTGTCTTGATATATCTGGAAAAAAAAAAATGATGAACAGAACACTCAACCAAAGAGAAGATTGGAGCATAGAAAGGAAAAGTAAGAGCTATGCAGAAAGAGAGAGAGGGAGAGAGAAATTTAGCAAATTGTTCCAGGAGGAAAAATTGTCAATCTTGATGTGTCTGAATCTGGGTTTTATTTCTTATTCTTCATTTACCTTAGGTTTTATAGAGTCTACATTGTATTGAGCATTTTTTATTTCCAACTTTTTCATAGTTAGGTTTTACCAACTACGATTATGTTTTGATACATATGCAAACACACACACAAACACACACACCTATATATATACATACACACATACACCTCTTTACATGATAAGATAACTCTCAAAAGAGTATCATGAGAATACACAGAACAGTGTTCTATGCCTAATAGTCACTAAATACTATTACCAATATGGTATTATGACAATGGTTTGCCATGATTCTATTTTTATACACACTGGCAACTTGTTGATACACAGATAATGTGTGAAACTGTGATCTTGCCAACCCTTGGCATATTGTTATCTTTATTACTTCAAACATTATTTTTAGTGGATACCCGTATAAATTAATAAATATAATACTCCCTCTCTATGCAGACATCCAATAAAAATTACATTTTAAGTAATAAAAATATATTGAATTGAAAAATAATATATATATACATACATATATTTATATATATATATATATATATATATATATATATATATATATATATATATATATTTATATTACATGAATCATTCATACAAAAAGTAGATTAGTAAAGTTAATGATATAAATGGCAAAAAACATCTTTGCAAACAAATTTATTATAGTTACATTAACCCACAAATCACTCGATGAATGTTATGATCCTTGTTTTTATATTACATGAATCATTCATACAAAAACTAGATTAGTTAATAATTTCAATGCCTGAGCATGGCTGAATGTACAGCCAAAAGTACTAGCAGAATAAAAAAAGACTTTATACAACTTGAAGCTATTAAAAACAAGGATCATAACATTCATCGAGTGATTCGTAGGTTAATGTAACTTTAATAAATTTGTTTGCGAAGATGTTTTTCGCCATTTATATCATTAACTTTACTAATCTACTTTTTGTATGAATGATTCATGTAATATAAATTGAACTACACCACATATTTGATATATATATATATATATATATATATATATTTTTTATTACCATAAACATTAATTTTAAATGGTACACATATTTAAGTTGCCCCACCTGTCTTCTTATTTTCTGAAACACTGAAGTTAATAACAACTGGCCTAGACTGAGAAATCTCATCAAAGAAAGATTGTGCCTCCCACGGGAATGAAACCTGTATTTCCTTTTTCATTGAGTAAAGTGTTTCTGTATCTGAAACATGCCTTTACCAATTCATAGGTTATTATTCTAGAACATTCTACTTCATTGTTAATATCCTTGGGATGATGGTATGGTGTATTAATTGACCACAGACTGTCGTTTTACTGAAAATTAAGGAAGATTCTGCAGACCTCAGTGATATTGTAATTAGTTTTCATTTTAAAGGGAAAGATTACATTTTGTGGTAAAGTGATAAAATTAATCTGTACCCAATAGGTTCAGTAGTTTATAAGTGAAGTGAAAACTTCTTAAAAGTATACAATTGCAGTTTAGTTCTCAGTGTAGGGTATTTTTATTTATCTATTTGCTTATTAATTTATTTATTTATTACGTATTATAGGTTATTACTTATTGGTTTTTTAATATAGATTTTTTATCATATTTTTATTTTTTATAGATTTTTTATGGTTTTTAATAGTTTTTATAAATTATTATATTTATTAATATATATATATTTATGTTTATATTTTCTATTTATTTATTATATTTTCTTTAATAATATTACTAATTTTGTATTGAATTAGATTCAGTTAGCTTCCTTCTATTATATAAATAAATAATAATTTATAGTTGATAGCTCACCACTCTAAAATTATTAAATTAATAATTAATTATCCTTTATTTTCATATGGTAATACCAGTTATTTTAGTGCGCTAGATTTAATGTCATGAGAAACATAATTAATTTTTTATAAAAAAGTTTTTGACAAAAATTATATCACAATGTAAATAGTGCATAACTACACCAGCATTACAATAAATTGATATATTTTCAAATTATATTCAAGTAACGGTCAGTATACACTCAACACCTGAAGATTGTGTTTGGCATCAAGCTCTGAGTAGTGCTAATGGTGTGGAATATGTATATTCATTAATACATACATACATACATACATACATATATATATATATATATATATATATATATATATATATATATATATATATATATATATAAAATCTCCTAATAATTTGGCTGCTATAATTTTAAGCTGTCTAATTTGTCTATTTTACCAAATCTTAATTTATATATATTTAAAAAAAATTTCTTCACAGTCTCTAACCATTTTATATATGTATGTATGTGTGTATATATATATATATATATATATATATATATATATATATATATATATATCAGAGTGTAGAAGAATGAACAGTAAGATCTCTGCATTCCAAACATTAATTTAAAATCAGTGATCAATACAAAAAGTAGAGCCGTAAGTATTTATTTATTTCTTATGCAGTGTTAGAAATTTTACATTATATGATTATACTTGATTTTGCATATTTACAAGTTATGGTTATTGCTCTTCATAGACTTTGCTAAAAAAATATATTATCAATAAAAATATTTTCTATCATATAATATATAAATCCTATAATATATAAATATATCACATTACCATGCTTGGTTAATTCTTATTGAATAATTACCTTAAATTCATTGTAAATTTGAATTTGGCCTGACTATTGCCATAATTTCAATTCATAAATCTCTTTAAGTCTATACTGAAGTCATCTCATCTCTATGGCTGAGCAAGCCAACCAATTACAGAAAGGAAAGTGATACGAAGACATCTAAACAGTGAACAATGGTACTTGTGGCTGGTGTCCAACTTGCTGAAATCTGTCAGTCATTCACTATTGAATTACAAATCTTACACTGCTTGTTCCTGTGAAACACAATCAGGCTCTAAGTATTCAGAGTGAAGGTGAATCTCCGCAGCTCATATCATTTATTGCATTGGCAGAAGAGCTTTAAGCCGTTTAACCCGTCACCATGCAAATAAGTGGTCAAGATAAAAACATGTCAAGAACAACGTGATAATGGTCATTCAATTAGACAAAGTACTTGCTGGTATAGCACAGTAGTAAAACATTTGACTGCTTAGCATTGGCGACATCCATTCTTTTGCTAGGTCAGTAACACTCAGATTACATATTTTTTTAATCATTTCACCCAAACAAGGCAATAAAGCTACTAAGATACAAAGAGTTACTGGGAGTGAAAGAGAATGAGAATAGAAGAAAGGACCATAAAAGGACAGGATTCAAGAAGACAGAAGATGTTGATTGGCATTGCATTTAAATTTTTTAAGAACATAGGTGGCAAGAAAGCATGAAACTGGAAGAGAGTTCCACAGACAAGAACAGAAACTATAAGAATTGAACTTAGTTCAACAGTAAAACAATGAGACCTAGTTACCAATCCAGAACTATGCTTAAATTCATGAAGTCGCAGTATCAAGAGAGAGAGGTCATTCGAACAATTGTCATGAAATTATTTATAGAAAAGACATGTCAGGGTGGTGAGAAATTGACTGAGTTGAGATGCCAGGTCAGGAGTGATAACATTACAGACTATTCTTTTGATTTTGTCGATAATCTTGAGATATATAGTAGGAGCACCAGATCAGATATGGCAGCAATATTCAGTACATGGATGAATAATAGATTTATAAATGTGCAAGATGGATTCTGGTAAGAAAGAGATTGTCTGGTATAACACAGCAAACTAACTTTTCTAACAGCAAACCTAGCATTTGATTCAATATAATTATTCCACTTCATGTCAGTGGAAAATGTGAGCCCAAGAAGGTGCAAATTGTGGCTCTCCCAGTGGTTAGAATCAGCTATGTTGATGGAAGGCAAAAAAGGTTCTCTATGGTGATTAAATTATAACAGTTTTATTTTGGAGGCATTAAAATTTACAATCCATTCTTTGTTCCAGTTAACCACTGATTAGGATTCATTTTCGAGAGCAACTGCCAGTTTTACTTTGTCAGCTCTATTGGACTTAAAACTAAGACAGGAATAAATCTTTGTATCATCAGCATAAATGCCTAGTTAGAAAAGTTGTAGGTGAAGATAAGAAACAATGTAGGTCCAAGGCTCTCAGAGTGAGACACTGCCAAGAGAGGAGGTACTTTCTGGATAGATGCTTGTAAGTTTTACCTATAGACTCACGTATAAACTCAACCAATATTTACCTATATACTAAAGTATAAACCTGACCTATATTTAGCAATACATTCAGTTGTAAACTCCACTAATGTTTACCTCTAGCCTCAATTATAAAACCAATGTTTGACGATAGATCTACATAAAAACATAACTAATGTTTACCTATACACTCAAGTGTAAAACCAACAAATATATATCTATAAACACAAGTATAATAAAAAACGGATTTGAACATTAAGTAGCAAAACAAGGGTTGATATTATGGATTTCGTTAATCGGACTGACTTCCTCATCTTGGTTGCTTTCCTCACAACGTTTCGGCCGTCTGATCCTCCGGCCTTCTTCAGGTGCATCTCGAACTCGGGAACCGTCGGTCTGGAATTTCGAACCCAACCCCAAGTCCTCCCGATGTTCTGAGTTCAATCCCGAGCAAAGGCAGTGGCAGCGACAAACAAGAGCGGTGACAACGATAATAGAAGCAACAGCAGCAGCAACGATGGCGTCAAGCAGTAGTAGCAGCAGCGATGGCCTTAATGGAACGAGAACATGGTACCCCCGTAACAATAAAGGGTTGGGTTCGAAATTCCAGACCGACGGTTCCCGAGTTCGAGATGCACCTGAAGAAGGCCGGAGGATCAGACGGCCGAAACGTTGTGAGGAAAGCAACCAAGATGAGGAAGTCAGTCCGATTAACGAAATCCATAGTGAAAACCCCTCATCCCAAAAATATAGACAATTACTAAGGGTTGATATGTTGAAAAATCCATCAAAGTCCCTTATTATATGCTAAACCATTTTTACTTTACAAATGTGCTAACAAGGAATAAGCAAACAAGAAGAATAACATTCAAGAAGAAAAGTTGCATAAGTAAAATGAATGGAATTTATATATGAATAACAACAATTATACAAAACAGTAATTCGGTTGTGTTTGAAATGCTGAAATTTACTTGTCCTTGGAATTTTGTTTCAGTGAGGAAAATATTCTTGTTGAGAAACTGTGAAGTGTATTAAAAAGTGTGTGAGTTTGGAGAACTTTAGTAAGATGTATTGTTACTTGTAAGAGAATTAAACAGTTTGTTACTCACAATGTTAAGTTTTTCTGTCCTTGTGGCTGAAGGAGTGAATGTTCATAGATGTTCGTATGTGTGTGTGTGCGTCCTGACGTTTCCTAAGGGACAAATGCAATCTCTCCACAGAGGTATATTGCTGTGGGTCTGAGAAGACATGAAAGAGGAAAGGGTGAAGATGTGTCCAAGTATTTATAATTAATGCGAAGCATGTGATAGGCTCGAGAACACATAACCAGATTTTGGCAGTAAATTGACTTTGAACACAATGAGAATTCACTAGTTTTTCTTTGAGTGAATTCGTATCTGGTGAACTATCAGGAATATCTGTTTATAAACAAATAAATTTACAAAACCTTTTTCTACATATTTTCTACAATCACCAGTCGATTTTCATAATAGATAAAGAGGCGTTTGTAACATCTTTCATATATATTAGCCAATCAGAAGTCGGAATTTTAGTCAAAGTTTTTGTAATCCATTTGGCGTTTAGTTTGCACAAAATTTGTCGGAAAGAGAAATATTACATGATAAATGAATTGAAGTATTTTACAACCAATAGAATTCACTGAGTCAAAATAATATTATAATTAGGTAGAAGTTGAATACTAAAAACCCACTAATGCCCATTGTAAAATCAAATAAAAATTATAGGCTTATAAAAATCCAGTATTAAGAATAGGTTCTTATAATCCATTAATGTATATTTATACTCATGTTAGAAATCTCTTTTGAAATACTTCATAAACAAGTATCTATAATTCTGAGGAAGTCATATAAGTGTAGGGATTCCCACTTTCATTGGGATAGAATAGCTGATATAAATGCTTTTGCTTGCTTATTGATCACCATTTCTGTTCTGTTCCCTATGTACATATAAAAGTGCTGGTTACTTAGAATCAGAAAATATTTTCAGATTATTTGGAAATAATAATTCTTCAGTGAATGGTCTTACTAATTAACCCATAGTTGGGAGAAGTGGGTAGATTCATACCTTTCACAAGGTTATTTGCATGAAAGTGAATTCAACAAACTCAATGGTAATTAGAACTTGGCTCTACAATTAGCAATTATGAGCTATTATTCATTACCCCACCAGCATATCCATGATTACAGGTTGAGTAAATGAATGGTGGGACAGGGTTTATGAAAGATAACAAAAATACAAAAATTATTAGAGCTACAAAAGGCAGGAAATTGTGGAGAGCCATGATCACTAATCTCCTGGAGGGATACGGCATACAAAAGAAGGTTCATGTATATAATATATTCTATAATTTAAAACAATGTGACTTTATATATATTTTCTGGCAAACTTGGAACTTTGTGCCTGCAAAAATATGGAGTGTCAAAAGGACTGTTTTTCCCTTGACACCACTATTATTTTAACTACCTTCACTCCTCAGCAATGTTTGTTTTAAAAAGTGAACTTATACATTTTCTTTGTTCTTGAGACTTGACATTAAAGATAATAAACACTATTTATTTATTATATTGTTTACTGGAATCGTTGACAAAACATCAGCTAATTGATTCAAACTTTATAAAATGGTAAATAATAAGGATTTCCTTATAATTGGTTCATATATTTTAATAATTTCGTAAATGTTTAAAATTTATGAATAAAAAAAAATTGTTTTCATGTTTATTTCCTTATAAATTGGTAAATGATAAATATTGCATTGCATTAGTTTTAATTGTATTAGTTTTTAGAAAGTTGGGAATATAAAATTATTCTTGTAAATAAACAATCTAATAAATAAATAGTGTTTAATATTTTTGTTGCACACTCTAAAAAACACAAAAAAAATGTATAAATTCACTTTCATCATATGTTTAGGTTTTATTACAATTCTAATCACTGCTTTTTAAAACAACAAACATTGCCAAGAACGGAAGGTACTTACAATAATAGCAGTGTCAATGGAAACACATTCTGTTTTTTTTTTTGTTTTTAGGTACCAAGGTCCAAGTTTGCCTATTTTTTATTAATGAGATATTTCTTTGTCATAGTAAGAAGGGACATTATTAAACAACAATAAATGAACATTGAGTTAGTAAATAGAAAGATGAAGCTTGCTAACGCAGTGATTTTTATTCTTTTGGCATTGTGTTAGCTTTCTTTAAATATTTTTATTCTTAATGATTTAAAAAGCAGAAGTCTTTCTCACATACAGCTGACAGGGTCAATTGATAAAACTTTTAGTTTACTCATACACTAAATATAACCAATTCAGTTGCAAAATTCGTAAACAGAGGTAAATTATTTCTGTCTGAATTTCTAAGATGAGGATTTATCATTATTTACATTATTTTATTCAGACTATTGTCCTCATCTTTGTTGTTGTTATCACAACATTTTGGCCATTGTGCCCTCTGGCCTTCCTACAGGACAATGGCCTATTGAATTAAAACATTGGTTTGTGAATTTGGTTATGTAGTGGTTGTGAGTTCAATCCCTGGGTCAGGCAGTATCTACTTGGACACAGTGGAAATAGGCAAGCAATAACTGAGCAGTACTATAAATAATAACTAAATGATATCCATAGACATAAGGAATGAGAACAGTTTACCCCCATAGATTGAGTAAAGGGGTCAGTTCAGAATTCCCTATAGGTTACCCAATCTGATGAAGGCCAGAGGGCACAATGGCCAACACATTGTGATAACAATAACAAAGATGAGGACAACGGTCCAAATATAAATAGTTTAAATAATGGATAAATTAATTAGAATGTATTATCTTGATAATTCCTCATCTTTTATAAATTTGCATAAGGCTAAATTTTGTCAGTAGAACAAAACAGCATACATTGTTTATACATAGTGTTTTGCTAAGCATAGCTTAGATGTGGCACAAGGCTGGAAGCATGGAGCACTCAGATTGAACTAACTACTCTGTTGTAATTGATCTAGTGAGACAGGCTTTCTAACCATTACACTATGTCAAAGTGTCCACATAATGTTAACATATAGGTATTTATCTGCAAGCCCACGTCGCTGCAGAATGTGACACAAGGTCAAAGTTTAAAGTGGGTTTTTCAGCAGTACTGTAGAATAATTGCTCAAAACATAACGTTTACCAGTTTTTAATATATATATTACTAACAAATGGTATTTATAACATTAGCAGAATATTTAATTTGAATAACAATTTTTAAAAGCATATTTTAATAAATATTTATTTTTAATACAAATTTTAAAAATTGCCATCACTAAGATTTTTGTTGATAAAGTTTTATTTTTAAATTCTTGTATAGAAAGAATTTATATTTGCCATGTCAAAATTCAGTCATAATTTAAAAAAACTTAGTGTTCATAATAAGCATTGTTGCCAACTGCTATTTCATATTATTACAAATTAGTCAAATGAAGCTGAAAAAAATAGAATTATCTAAATAAGTCAACATAATCTGCTTAATTAGATTTTCTTAAAACTGTACAGAACTACTAAAACAAATAAAAAATAGTAACTTTACTGAATTAATTTTTTTATTATTATTAATATAAACATTAGAAAATTATTCAAGCGTTTTTTCTCATGGTCAGCTTTCTGCAGCTATGTTCAGAGGAGGAAATTCAAGTGGATTTAGTACAATGACAAAAGGAGCTTAAAAAAATAAATACCTCACCGAAAATGTTGTTTATACAGAAATTTTAGAGAGGTAGATGTTCTTTGATAATTTTCTCTGTTTGTAGGACAGGTATTCAGCTAGTTTCAAAAATTTAGGCAAAAACAAATCAGTCTTTGTCTAAAATCCTAAATGGATGTTTTGTTATAATCGAGTGATGATTTTAAACTATTATCTTTATCTGCTATGAAAATCAACTGGTGATTGTAGCAAATACGTAGAAAAGAGTTTTGTAAATTTATTTGTTTATAAGCAAATATTCCTGATAGTTCACCAGATCCGAATTTACTCAAAGAAAAACTAGTGAACTCTCATTGTGATAAAAGTCAATTTACTGATAGTAATCCATAAACATCATTAATAACCAACAATTTCTGTTTTCTACTTTTCCTTTTCTTCTTAGGTCACATTAACCTGATACCTTATAAAATATGAAATTTTTCTGACATATGATTTCATTTGTATGACAGGAAAACCATTGACATTTGATTAAAATTTAGTCAGATAATGATAAATCTTGACAAAAATAAATTCCTTTCTTTTCTTTATTTATTTATCTATTGCTAGGTCTGCTGCTAAGAAAGTTAATTCAGAGTTTTTGTGCTAGACCATTTTTCTCTCATGAATCTATCTGACATATTTATAAGTCTACCATTTGTTCATGCACTGTTGCCACATATTGTCTGCTAATCCTGCTGTATATTTAGAGATTCTTGATAAAATGTTGCATCTGCTCTCAGCCAGTGATCACTAGATGTTTTGGGGCAGCAATGAACGACATCAAACATGGAATATTTTAACTTAACTATTTTATTAATGTCGACACATACTATCGAGTGGGGGTCATTCTCCCTCACTGGGGAGCCATTTCAGACACAAAAGCGAACATGTCTATATTGCTTGACGGTTAAGACTCAACTCGCTGAAAAACCTTTCTCTATCTGTCATTCCCACACTAGCTCAGCCAATCAGAATCAACTTCCTTATTATGTCTTATGAAGGTTAACCTCCAGAAATCGGAGCTGAGATACACTACTCCCACAAAATAATAGTCTGCTAAACTATTATTTAACACTTGCTTGCTTGATTTTTGGTCTTTCCTGTTCACAGTTCACAACATAAGTATTATAAAGAATCTTGAGACAATGATAAAGATTGCTAGCCAGATTATTTTACTAAACACAGCAAGTGTGCGTTATTATATGATGTCAAAAATAACACATTTATTTCAACTTGCAACTCTTAAACTGATAAAGACAGTTTATGTTGTTAAAAGTCAAAGCTTTTCTCCTTTAAATTAATGAGAAGTTTTTGTTACACAGATCTTAGATATTTTATCAGTAATTTAAGTAACTTATGTGCATTGTGGTGTGACAGTAAGTGTGACACTGAGATCCGTAGACGTATTGGGATGGCCAAGGACACATTCCAAAAGCTGGACAGAGTACTGTGAGACAGGAGGATTTCTTTGTTAACAAAGAAAAGAATACTGAGCTGCTACATGACATCTGTCCTTTGTCACGGCAGCGAATTTTGGACGATGAAGAAGAGACTCAAGGCATTAAATATGTGGTTCTACAAAAGGATGCTAAGGATATCATGGACCAAGCGTGTGAGCAATGATGAGGTCTTAGAGAGGTTACAAACAAGGAGGAGGCTTATACTGAATATCAGGAAGATACAGCTGAAGTTTCTGGGACACATAATGAGGAAGGAGGGCCTGGAGAATCTGATACACATGGGTCAAATAGAGAGAAAGAGAGACAAGAGAAAACAACGCATAACATACCTGGCGGACTTAAGCAAGTGGATGACAGAGCGTGGTCTGATGGAGGAAGCAGAGCGAAGGAGCTTGTTGAGAGCTGCAAGGGATAGGAGGAGGTGGAGAGCCATAATCGCCTACATCCTGAAAGGACATGGCACATAAAAAGAAAGAAGGTGTAGTGGATAATGACTTGGAATGAGAAATCGGTGAGTCGGGTTTGAATTCCAGTTGTTTTTTTTTTTACATTCATTGACATGCAAATACTCTTGAAAAAAGTGTGAATCCATCTCTTCTCCCACCAGCTAGGACAGACCAGGTCCTATAATCTTGGTTGGCAACCAGTCTACCACAGAAAGAAATGGCAACCTACTACAGGAAAATCTTCTGCCTAGTCAGTCATGAATCGAAGAAAACATGATCGCTCAAGTGTGTATCACAGATGGCACTTTTTACTAACTGAATTTACTGATAGATATATGTTATTTAAAAGTATATGATTTATTGAACTGCAGAGGGATGAGCTTATTTTCTTTCCGTTCTTGCATATTAATTGTATTTGTAAGAAAAATAACTAAATATTTTATCTTCTTCATCAAATTTAAATCAAATTTCACATTTGTAGGAGAAACTTACCTTCATCCTGATTCATAAAACAGATACACACTCACATATATTAATTACTTCAAATGTTATTTTTAATACATATATATATATATATATATATATATATATATATATATATATATTGAAATGTGTATATAAAAAACAAATAATACAAAAATTCAGTTTCCTACTGTAAATGACATCACTTTGAGTGACTGGAAATTGGTTCCAGCAAACAAGTGAAAGTCATAATTAGCCAAACCGTTTCAAAAACAAATAAAAAAACAAAATCCTTGTCATTGAATGTAACAGCATTTGAATGTACTTGGATGAAGAGGAAAAAACAAAAATAAACTTAAGATGGTTCACCATTTGCATAAAACAACTTATTTGGAAATTTGAAAAACTTACTAAAAAAATGGACAGACAGACCTTGTTGATAGTGTTCAACAAATATATATACACACACACACATATATATATATATTCTAAAATATGTATATACAAAATACAATATATCAAAGATACTTAGATTTTGATGTTTTCCTGTGACTTAGTTTCATGTGCTTGTGTGTTATTTTTTGTTTTTTTTGTTTTTTTCCGTCGTCAGTTACACAACCACAAGGCAGTTGAAACAGGGAGGAAAATCAATTATGAATTAGGAGGCCATAATATGGTCAAGGTCTGATAAAAAAAAGTTTGGAACTGATGCTATAAAAAGGAAACTACAACACATCTGATTTTGACCTTTAATCTTCTTCAAAGTAGACCTCTTCTAAAGCCACACACAGCTGCCTAATCATATGAAATGATACCCTCGAACCCAAAAGGGTCACCCTCTAACTCGCCTTCACATTCCCTTGGATTTTGTCGATGTTTTGAAATCATTTTCCTTTCAAGTAGGAATTGCTTATTGGAAAGAGAAAAAGTCGCAATGGGTCAGATCTGAGGAATATGGTGGTTGTCAGATCTGGGGAATGTTGTGTTTAGATAAAAACTGCTGTACAAGATCTAATATCTGTGGTATGATGAGACAACCACACTCTACACACTTTCCTTCAAAGCACTGTGATAAACAACGGAACTGGGCAAGAATGTTATAACTTATCATGCATGCACAACAGAGTTCAAGGCCAATCTATGCCAAGCAACTCCACTCTGCATACTTTAGCTCCATTACCAAAGCAACAATCCTGATACTTTTTGAAAAGACCTCATATATATATATGCAATATTTAGATGAGAAAAAAAGTAATTACTAAGATCTAAATAAATCTGCATTATTGTTCTAGGTCAATCTATGCCAAGCAGCTTGACTCTGTATACTTTAGTACTGTTACAATAGCAACAGTTCCATTACCATAGCAACAGACCCTGTATATTGAGGAATACATAGACAACATGGAAAACTTAAGTTTAACGCCTTTGTCAACGAACAGGGGTCATCAGAAGAAGAATTTTATAACCAATAACAAAATCTATATTAAATGGTTGACCACTTGTTTTTTATTTCAACCAAATAGTTATAGAGATTGCATTTTGACTATTGAGTCATTAGAAATTTACATTTTTAGGAACCAGTTGTAATATTTTAAAGAACAGAAACAAAAATTTTTTATGAGTGAACCTAATAATTTCAACTCATTTTGTTTTAATATTTCTTCACTGTTTATGTATCTGTTGTGATGTGAGTTCTGGCAAAGACACAGCACTTAACTCAACAGAGTCAGTCTTGTTAGTAGTATTCAATACTCAGCTACACAAGTCACTGCAATAGTATTATCTTCTCTTAGACAATTACCCAGGACTACTTATCATGAATGGATCAGTCCATTCATGATAGTAAGGAGGGTGACTGGCTTTTACCCCAACAGTATCCCATATTGTTTCAGTATTAATTTCACAAGAAATTGTTGTATCCTCAAAAGAGGTTACGAACAGACAAAGATGGTACTCAAGTGAAGGGAAAAACAACACAGGCATAGATGAATACACTACTGAAAGACAGAGAATTGGTTAGCAAGCTAGTAATTCCCAAAGCAAGGGTATTTACCTTACCTCCACGCGAGTCAGCATGTGGCACAAGACCATTTTTTAATGTGGGGCAAAACCGAGCCTGTAGGCTCAGGCAAAAAATTCCCCATAGACCCTGTAAAAAACGGTGTCAGGTAGCTGTCTACCACCCCAGATGAGACTCTGCCGTTTGGCATAGCCTCATCTGGGTTTCTCTCTGCCCGAAGGCAGAGAGTTTGACCAGCACAGCTGGAGACGAATCTCCAACTAATTGCCAAAGCAAGGATATTTGCCAACCACCCTATGTGGTCAGATGTAGCACAAGGCCGAATTTAACGTGGGGTATCTGAGCCTGTGGGCTCGGGCAAAAATTCCCCGTAGACCCCATAAAAAACAGGGTCGGGTAGCTGTCTACTGCCCTTCAGCCTAGCCTCGTCTGGGTTCCTCTCCACCCAAAGGCAGAGAGTTCGACCAGCTTAGCTGGAGACGAACCTCCAACTAATTGCCGAAGCAAGTTCACCAGGTATATCCTGTGCTCACTATATATAACTACTGATATTAGTCAGTCCACATAGGCAATAGGGAGTGTGGGACATTCCATTACAACCAAAAGTTATCAATATATTTTGTGAACGTTAAAACTTACATATTATATTGTTCAAAAATCATATGTATTTTCTGAAAATGTTATTAACATTGGTCGTTTAACACCAGTTTTATTATGAAAATATTCACTTGCATAATAAAATCTGACATAATATATCCACACATGTTTACACTTGTACAGATAGTTAATACCATCTTGTCATACATTATTCCATGAATCTTGTACCTTTTGATGCAAGACACCAGGAGACTCAGGTGGGTGAACTGAATGGCTGGCATTATCCATTCATGTCATTTACATGTACAATGTGGGACAAGTCTGGTATTTGTGCTAACCAGGAAAGTTGTCAAATATCTTGCAGAGCATGATGAGTAGCTCCAGTATTGTGTGAGTGGACATTATCCTGCTGTAACAACATATCACCTTTTTGTTGCTAGGATAGCAGCAGAAGGATTTGAACAATATCCTGTACATACAGGGTGTGCTGGATATATTGAAAGATAGGGAATTGGTTAGCAAGCTAGTAATTCTTGAAGCAAGTTGCCAGGTATATCCAGTGCTCACTATATATATCTACTGATATAGTCAGTCCACATTGGCGATAGGGAGTGTGGGACATTCCATTACAAAAGAAACTGAAATCGCCAAGTCATACATTAATTGTAGGGGATTTGTAACACAAGGCAACTCAGTTGTAAAAAAATCAAATAAATAAAATATATACATATAACCAGAATAGATCATTACAACACTGAAAAAGAAACCTCATTATGCATACTGATAAAAAGTGGTATTCTGAATTCAATCCTTACAAAAGACATCTGCCTTGATTAACTCAGGATTAGAACTTCAATGGCAGAAATAGAGGGCTCAGTTCAGGATTATTTAATGTGAAATAAAAGCTGATAATTTCTGGAAAGTGCACTCTCTCATAGGCTATGCAAACCGCAAAATGGAGATGTCGAAATCAAGCAAGAAAAAAGTTTTAGATATCTGGGAAGTGTTCAAACAGAGGATAGAAAATGTGAATCGGAAATTCAAAGCTGCATTGAAATAGTGAAAGATGCTTTCCGAAAGCTAAGCAAAGTTTTAAGAAACAGGAAAATTTTATTAAAAACGAAGAAAAGAATACTAAACAGTTATGTAATATCAGTTCTATTCTATGGCAGTAAATACTGGACAATTTCCTCTCAGATGTTGAAGATACTTGAGACAACAGAAATGTGGTTCTATAGAAGGATGCTGACAATCTCATGGACTAAAAATGTGAGTGATGACAGAAGTTTTAGAGAAAATGGAGGCAAAAAGTATACTTATACTTAGAATCAGAAAGAGAGTTGAAATTTCTAGGACACATGTTAAGGAAAGAGGGCTTAGAGAATCAGATATTCACAGGACATATTGAATGCAGATGGGACTGAAGAAAGCAGTAAGTAATCTACCTAACGAGCTGGTATTATTGTATGGCAGAATAGGGATTGGGAGTGATGATGAAAAGACTACAAAGGATAGGAAGTTGTGGAGAGCCATGATTGGGAGGCATCACATAGAAGAAGCTGCTTAATGAAAAGAAAAAAAAAATAATGATGACATATTGATGTAATTTTTCTCAAACAGCTTTACAGCTGTATTTTGCAATTTGTTTTGTCCAAATTAATTATGAAAACTTTTTAATATTTTTTTTGGGGGGGGTCAGCACTATCAAGCGCACATAACAACCCAAATCAACAAAATCTAGCAAAAACATTAATTTCTCTTTATTACCAGGTTTAATAAGTACATGATAATTATTAATGTCTCAAGCAGTACAGTAATGATTTCTTTTGATAGCACCTTGTGAAGATATGGGACTTCAACAGTTTGTTCTCAGCAGCACAAATAGCCCCGACTTTATATTCTCATGATAAATAACTCAAGCCTCATGCACAAATGAGGAATAGTTCCATTAGAATATTCAATAATTAATTGTTTTTTGCCAGTATTGTTATAATAAATGAAACTTACAATGACAGAAACGGTATATCATCAACACTTCTTCGTAAACATAAAACATGTCCTGACACTTTATTTTTTTTAATTGTTTCACCACAAGCAAGTTGATAATGTTACACTAGAATGCAGGGGGTTCAGAAAGTGAAAAAGAAGGAGAAGACTTGAGCGGCGATGATTGAGGAAAGAACAAAAAAGGGAACAGGATTTTAGAAGACAGAAGATGGAGATTGGTGTTGCATTTCAATTTTTGAAGATCATATTTATCAAGAAAGCTAGAAATCAAGAGGGAGTTCCACAGTGCGAGAAAAGAAAAGAAAGAGTACAAGAGAAAGGTTACATCTAGCAAGTTCAAAAGTAAAACAGTGGGACCTAATTGCCAATATAGTAGCATGCTTAAATTCATGAAATTGAGGCACCAGGTAAAATAACTCTTCAGAATAGTTGCCATGAAAATATTTGTAGAAAAGACAGAGGGAAGCCATGTCATATCAGTGAGAAAATGACTTAAGTCAAGATTCCTGGTCAAGAACGATTACATTACAGATCCTACACTACTTAAACTGACTGGTCCACTCATAAAGAAAATGGTCAAATATTTATGGGGGAATTATTTTTATTTTTTGAATGGTGGGATTATTATGTTTATAATATAAATATAGTGTTAAATCAATTCCTGACTTCTTGAAGAGTTATCTGCACATTGTTTTTGTTTACAAATATCAAATTTGAAACTGTGCTTACATCATTGATAACTACATACATTTTTTGTACTTTTGTTCACTCAATACAAATCCCAAGTGCCACTCAGAGTAGAGGGTTACTGACTGAGGTTGTTGTAAGGGCTGCAAACAGTGGAGTTAAAAAGTGCATATTATAAGGATATGTAGGACAGATAACAGTTGACCCTAGACTTCAACAGATAAAGATTCCCCAAAATAACAGTTCTGGGAAAGAAGCTGTCTGAATGGAACTTCTTCCTTACCATAGGAATATGAAGGGAACAAGGATGAGTTGATACTGTGTACATGGCTTGGCAGGTTCTAGCTCTGAAAGTCTGAACTGGTGAAACTCAGGAATGTAATTTGTCTAAACATCTGTGCTGGAAATAGCGAAATTAGCAATGTTTGTCTGTGGAAAAGGATCACAGGGTGGAAAATAAAGAAAAAAGATGATTTGTAAATAAGTACAGTTTCAAACTTGACATTTGTAAATAAAAATAAAGTACAGATACAGACCCCACTTCTAAAAAGGATAAAAAATCAATTCTTTTCAATTCTGACAAATACTGTGGCTTGAAGAAAGATGAATCAATGCTGATTTGCAACAATAATTCAAAAATATTCTCACCTATTTTTTGTGAGTACGTCACTAAATTTAAGTAGTGTTTTTGCTGCTGACTTGCAGATTTTTTTCAAAAATTTTCCACAGCCTCTATATATATATATATATATATTAAAAATAACATTTGAAGTAATAAATATATGTAAGTGTGTATCTGTTTTATGAATCAGGATGAAGGTAAGTTTCTCCTACAAATGTGTTTTATGACCATTTTTGATAAAATATATGAACAGGGTTAGCATTATTTAATATAATAATATAATTTCTAGGGCAGATATTTATTGCATTGCTGTTAGTTTATTTTTATATTTGTCAAATCCCATTATCTAACAGTTTAAAGATAAGCTGTCATACAAAAAGGTTATTTTTGAAGATTTTGTCCCACCAGTTCCCAGGAGATATCAGTAGTTATTGTAGAATTCAAATGTTATCAAAGATTTAACTAACAGTATTTCTATTTTTGTGTTGGATAGCTTGGTGACTATTCTACGACTAATGTAATCCACCTAACTTCAATATTATTATCCTACATCATAATGTCTATTAAAATGGTGTAACAATAGAGTGAGAAAGCAAAACTTTTAAACTAAAATTTTCAACCAAAGACTATAGCAAATAGCATGAAACTACATGTAACACAAAGACTACACTGTAAGCTCTTAATACACAGTTATTTTTCAGGAACCGGATGGTAAATAGCTTTCTTTCTATGTGCCGTGTCTTTTCAGAATGTAGGCAATCATGGCTCACCACCTTCTTCTATCCCTTGCAGCTCTCAACACTTCCTTCCCTCTGCCACCTCCCCCAAACCCTGTTCTGTCATCCACTTGCTTAAGGCTGCTAGGTATGTCATGCATTGTTTTCCCATGCTCTCTTTCCCTCTATTCGACCCGTGAGTATCAAATTTTCCAGGCCCACCTTCCTCATTATGTGTCCCATGAACTTCAGCTGCCTCTTCCTGATATTCAGTATAAGACTCTTCCTTGTTTGCATCCTCTCTAAGACCTCATCATTGCTCACACACTTGGTCCATGACATCCTCAGTATCCTTCTCGAGAACCACATCTCTGTCACCTCGAGTCTCTTCTCCATCTTTGAGGAAATCGTCCAACATTTGCTGCCATAAAGAAGGACAGATGTCATGTAACAGCTCAGTATTCTTTTCTTTGTTACCAAAGAAATCCTCCTGTCTTGCAATACTCTGCCCACCTTTTGGAATGTGTCCTTGGCCATCCCAATGTGTCTACCGATCTCAGTGTCGCATTTACTGTCCTCTGTCAGAATGCTTCTCAGATATTTAAACTTCCAAGTCTGCTTGATTCTAGTGTTCCTGACCTGTAAATCACATTTCGGGTTCATCTTTTTACTGATGACCATGCATTCTGTTTTCTTGTAGTTTATGCTTTACAAAAAGCAAAAAGTGTCAAATTTGCTTCATACTCAAAATGACTCTGAAGAAAAAGAAAAATGCAAAACATGACTTCAGCAGTTGCCATAGAAAAGAGAATTCTTGATGAGTGAAGCCAAGCATGACAATCAGCAGCTGCAGTCTCATCAAGAGGCAAATCAGGTTTAAGGCTCCAAGTTCTACACTGAGGATTGTCCCATGGGACAATAGCCTAGTGGATCAAAGCATTAGTTCATGAATTTGGAGGTATATTAATTGTGAGTTTAATCCCTGGCTCAGGCAGTACATACTTGGACTATATTGAAACAAAGCAAGCAATAACTAAGCAGTACTAAATAAGAACTAGACAAGATATCTGAAGACATTGTCAGCAGAATGAGGACAGTCTATACCCACCAATTAAATCAAGGGTTCAGTTTGAAATTCCCTGAAAGTTACCCAGATTGACAAGTTACCTGATGAGATAAAAACAATTGAAACATTGTGATGATAACAGCAAATATGAGAACAATAGTCTACATGTAAATAATGTACATTATAATGACCCCTCCTCCCAGAAATTCAGACACCAATGACTCTAAAGGCATCTCCAATTTGTGTGTCCTTGCATACTGTCTCCAGATCATACACATGGACAATGCCATCCAGAGGAAGCAACACAATAGTGGGGTCAATAAGAGAAAAATTACAAAAGATCCCAATAAAATCTATGCATAAAATAGATGCCGAGCTAAAATTCTACTTAAGACATCCAGAATTGCCAAGCATGTTGACCTGAACTTTAAATCCTACACAAAGATGCCAAGGTATCTCATCACTGACTCCATGAAGGCCAGGAAGCTGGAAAGGTACAAGAATGAAATTTAATAGGTTCATTATTAAAATGTTCTCCAGGGAAAAAATCTCCTCAATGACCAGTACCTCATGGAAACAACAGATTTCAAGGACACCTTCAGGACCAAACATCCAGCTCATGGTCATGGTCTAGAGTATTGTGACTTCTGATGGAAAAATATACATCTTCAAGTCTGGAGAAAAGGTAAGTACTGATAACTACTACAAGCTAGTGGGGTACCATGTTCTGCCATGGTTCAAGGCCAAATACCCAGAGGGCAACAATATGTGGACGCAAGAAGATACTCCCAGCCTCTCATCCAAGAATTTGCAGTTCTGCAAAGCTTTGCTGATTTCTAAAAGAATTCTAGCCTTACTCTAAATGGGAGCTAAACCTACTATACTATGCCATGTTAGTCATTTTAGAGCAGGCTATCTCAGCATTAAGGCCAGTATCAAGGAGGAGTGGAGAAAGATGTCAAAGCATATCGTGCCTGAAAGTCGGGCAGTCTTTTGTGGTTATGTTGAGGCTATAATTAAAAATAATGGAAGCAATATAAAATATTTGATTTTTATTAATATCCTTTTGTATTAATATGTTTAATATGTGAATTTTGAAGGTTGCAGCAGTTTTACTTCCCAACCTTATGGAGTAACACATACCTCTTACAACTTTTCTGTATCTTAAATAGTCTATGAAAATTACATGTCCTGCAAGATATTATGATTTAATGTTATCGTTAGGTTTAATAAGAACATGAGACTAAATCTCTCATACATAAAAATATTGTTTATTCATCTCCTGACTTCATTAGTATTGGTGTTAAGGTGTGTGACTTTAGGACCTTTCTTCAAACATGGATCTTCTAAAAATGTAATGTTATCATTAAGTCTAATAAGAACATGAGACTAAATCTCTCATACATAAAATCATTGTTTATTTACCTTCAGATTTTGTCAATTTATATCAGTGTAAGGATGTGCCTCACCTAATTTGGATCTTCTTCTCACAAAAATGTGAGAGACTCTTTATCTTTTACCTCTTAAGTGAAGCACATATATATCTTCCTGTCATTTAGTTGTCCCACCTGTGCACATTGTAAGTTTTACATGTCAGCCACTAACTTCCTGTGAAGTATGAATCAGCTCTATCACTATGAGGTTACCTTACAGATCAACTCTGTGATATATATGGCTCCTTTGATGCTCTTGTGTGACATTGAGTGCAAAGTCTATTTTAGTATCTGCTCAACTTCTCTTAGAACAAAGTTTCTTTATTAGAAGTTCCCTTATGAACAAAAGTTATCTGAGAATAAAGTTTTCTTATTGACATTTGATTCAAACCATCTGGTATTTCCTGACTTAAATTAGATTGCAATCAGCTTGTAACATTGGCAGAAAATTAATATCAAGAACTACGACTTGAAAGAGTTCAAAAGCATCTTTGCGTCCTTGTGGGTGATGAATTATTTTCCACCCTACAACCAATAATGGCATCCCAAATTTTCAGGAGCTGGTTCTATAAAGGTAGATAATCTTTAAGAACCTATTCTTCTTATTTTCTTTTCAAACTGAGAATGGAAACAAATCACTTTATAAAAAATAATTAAACCATTTCCATAATTTAATAGGAAATTTTTATTTACTAAGATATTTCCAGATTGAAATTCTGTTCTCATCATATTTCTATTCAGAAGTATGATGCTTTTTGACTCTATTGTCAACAGCTGTGTTATGGTTTCTTAGCCATATTCCAACTGAAGCACTGTAGTACCAAAGATCCAATGGAAAAGCTATCAAATTTATGACTAGAAGATTTTTAACTTCAAGAAGATTTCTTTTGTCAGAATATATTATGTTCATTACAGAAAAACTATCTTTCAGCCTTCACAGAACTTACAGCAATGGTATTAATTATATTTTTAGGTATTATATATTGGCTATTTAATATATAGGATTATTTTTGGATAATCCAACAACTGGTTTGCTAAACTTTTATAATTTTAAGAATCTGTTTGCATGAACTGGTGTGATGCCACCACTTCCTACAACCCGTTTCCCACAGACAAAATTTTAGAAGCCTCTCGCTGCTCTGTCACTATTTCCATAGAAAGTGTTCGCATGAAACGCATTCCTTAGTTCCACCAGTTCTAACCTTAATGGCTAAGAATCACCATGCTGTGCACATTGTAGCAAACCATGTGAAATGTAATTTCTACTTGAGCAGCTGCTTTGTAAAAGCTTTCCCCAATCACTACAATATTAACCTATCTAGGTTTAACCATTATCTTCCCCACATGCACTCATAAACTATACCTCTTACTATGTAACTCACTAACTAAAGTGGTTCTTTGGCCTTGTCGAATGTGAACATTATTATAAAAAAAAAGGACAAAGTCAGCAATTTATTTCACCTAAGTGTGACAGCTCAGAGTACTACAAACAAATGTCAGTATCAAATAAATACAGCATATCTGCAGTTTGGATCATACTGAATCAACCTGTACCACCCAAAGTACCCTGGAAAACATTAACAGCTGATAACATGGGTGGATATGGAAATGTTGTTAACATGCAAACTTGACCATATGCAACCAGGATATGTTTGCATAACAATTGGTGATCAGAAATAAAAACACTGTTTTTATTGTTTTATCTGTTTTAAGTGCATGTTTTTCAAAACGTCTGTTGCCTGTTAGATAAATGAGTTGATTTCTGCTGCTTGTTTTATTCAACTACATGAGTTTATTCACTTTATTGGTGTGTATATTTAACATGAAAAATGAAAAAAAAAAAAGTTCTTAAACAATTAAAAACTGCTTATAAAAAGAAGCTTTATATAGATATTTTTTTAATCATTACACCCCAAGCAACATGGGAATGCCACTAGTATGAAGGGGGTTACAGAGAGTGAAAGTAAGAGAAAAACTGGGTATAGTGGGGATTAAAGAAAGGATAAAAGATGAATTCAAGAAGATAGAAGATGGTGATTGACATTGCATTCAAATTTTTGAAGATTGTAGTTATCAGGGAAGCAAGTAAATGGCAGGGAGTTCAACAGACAGGAAGTGTGAGAAAAGAAACTGTTGGAGTAGAAGTAGTGGTTAGATTTAATTATTTCAACAGTAAAAGAGTGAGACCTAGATGCCAATCTAGTAGCACACTTAAATTCATGTATTTGGGGCACCAGGGGAAAAAAGCTCGTCAAAGCAGCTGCCATGAAAATATTTATAGAATAGATGGAGAGAAGTCACGTCATGTCAGTTAGAAAGTCAGGATCGATTACATTGCAGATCCTTCTTTGGATTTTGTCAAGAACCTTGAGATGAATAGCAGGAGCACCAGACCAGACGTGGCAGCGGTATTCAATGCACGGACAAGAAAAATGTTCATTGATTTAAATTATACTTATATGGTAATATTTATTCTAAAGCAGAACTTTGTATCCACTTGATAAAAGTTCTCAAGGTAAAGCATGACAGATATATTAGCAGCAGTTTAGTAACACTTGGCATCCCACAAGCCATTTATCTGATAGTGAATTACTAAGTGAATCTTAGATGTGACACAATGCCAAAAATATGGAGCATAGGGCATTTCTCTTATAATTTAATAAAAATATAGGTCTTTTCACAAAAGAAAGAATAACTTTTACATTTGTCAACAAAATTTTATGAAACTTTCAGGAAATAAAGTCTTACAATGTAGCTACCCACCAATGAATCAATATAATATTAATGTCGTTATTACCTGTATTACAGGTATTTTTAACTGAGAAAACACCTGTGAACTAATAATATATCCATAAAGTTTTGAGAGATGATAAATTAAACTCAACTTAGAAATGAATAGAATCAATTATACATGAGATCAGACATATAGAGAATATATATAAATATTCAGTGCTTTACTCTTCAGAAAAATGAATAAATAAAAGATAATTAATATGGGTAAAAACTGTACTAGCATCCCTATCACTTTTATTACTGCTATTATTGAAGTTACTGAGATCATAGGTGTGTACAGATGGCACTCAAATATTACTGAGTGTTTCTTTTGTCAAAGCATTCCCAAGTAAACCGGTTAAATTCAGGATCACTTTCACTTACAAAATCCTCCATTTTTTTTTATATTTTTACAGTTAAAACAAGTCCCCGCATTGTCATGCAAATACTGCAGCTAAACCCAATACTTTCACTTGGTCCTTCACTATTACCCAGGCTTGGAGTAAGAGTTGGTCCACGTTCAAAGAATCCATTCATGAGAAAGTGTGAAGAAATTGCTTCCCATTTTCTGGTAACCCAGCTACAAATGTACAGGCCAAGTCAGTCAGATAACCCGACAAACACTGCTAATAAGCATGTCTGCCCAAAACAGCCACTGAGAGGACAAACAAAGTGCATATAATGTATACAATGCTTTTTTAAGGCAGCAATGTCTTACTTCTTTGACCCCCTTTAACTGCTGGAATATGGCAAATACTCCACCAGATAAGCAAAGTAAGATTCCCTCAGTTTTCTTTATGCTACATTATTGCAATATACCAGTTTATCCTTTCTATCCATTCAACCACAGACTGGTTTGTATTATAGGTGTTGAACTTGGGTATCATTTTTTTTTTCTTTTAAATCAAAATACATAATAACTTATAGTATCTTTGCTTGATTTTCCCCCTAAAAAAGAGTTTCTACTGAGTGCACATAACTCCATCCATGGTTTCTGCTATCATTTCTAAACTAGATCCCCACAAGACTTGTAGATTTGACTGCATTCCTGCAACTGTCTTAAAGAAATGTGCTCGTAGAGTGATTATATTGAATCAATAATTAAATCTATTGCTAGGAAGGTTGGTTTATTGTGTCATGCCATATAATTTTTCTTGTCAGAAACCCATCTTGCACATTTACAAATCTGCCATTTATCCATATATTGAATATTGCTGCCATATCTGGTTTGATTCTCATATTATATATCTCTCAAGAGTCGTGACAAAATTCAAAGAAGGGTCTGTGATGTAATTAATCCTGACCTGGCATCTTGACTTCAGTCACTTTCTCATTGATGTGACATATTTTCTACAAATATTTTCATGGCAATTGTTATAATAAGCTTTCCTCCTTGCTGACATGACTGCATGAATTTAAGCATGCTACTAGATTGGCAAATAGGTCTCCCATGTTGAACTAGCTAAATGCAAGTTCTATTCTAATCGTTTCTTTTCTCACCTATGGAAGTCCCTTTCTTTCTTTTTAGAAACACATATATACAGTTTCAGTGCACACCAGAATGAGGCTTTGTAGAGGCTCTTTGTAAATTTTGTCTCCTATCTCCTATTCTCCATTCTGCCAACCATTTACATAATAAGCTTATTAGGGAGGTTATGTGCTGTTTTCCTCTGTTCCTCTTGTCTTCAATATATCCTGTGAGTGTCAAATTTTCTAAGCCCTCTTACATCATTATGTACCCTAGAAATTTCAACTGGCACTTTCTGATTCTTTTTCTATATGCCACTTCTTTTCAGAACATAGGCAATCATGGCTCTCCACAACTTTCTATCTTGTGTGGCTCTTAGCAGTTTTTATATCTTTGATAAGGCCTCTGCCTCCCATTCTGCCATCCATTCACACAAGCTCATTAGGTAAGTGGCTTACTATTTTCCCCTATCTCCCTTGCACTCAATATGCCCTATGAGGGTTAAGTTTTCCAAGCCCTCTTTCCTCATTGTGTGTCCGGGGAATTTCAGTCCTCTCTTCCTGATTTTGACTATGTGATCTTTCTGCTACCATTTTCTTGAATATTTCCTTGTTGCTCACTTGTTCCATCCATGGAATTTCCAGTATCCTTCTGTATAACTACATTTCTGGTGCCTTTGATTTTTATCCTCATCCTTGGGGAAATTGTCCAACATTTACTGCTATATAAGATGCTAAATCTAAGTGTCCTTTTTGTTTCCATTTTTCTCTAAAACTTCATCATTACTCACATGTTCATCCCATGGTATTCTCAGCGTCTTTCTATTGGACCACATTTCAGTTGCTTCTTCGTCTGTGAGGAGATCCCTTATTATTTATTTCTATATAGGAGGACTAATATTTTAACACTCTTTTCTTTGTTTCTAACAGAATTTTCCTGTTTCCTAATACTTTGCTTAGCTTTTTGGAAGGCATAATTCACTATCCCAATTAACCTTTGGGTTTTGGAGTTGCATTTTCCATCCTCTGTTAAAACACTTCCTAGATATGATGCTTAAGAAATAATTATTTATTGACAAAAATATCCTGCATTATCCTTGTAAGTTTTTTATTTGGAAAAAGGAAATTTGCTCTTTATCTCAAAATATTAAGCTACTTAATCTTCATAACGTTTCTTTTTTATTGGCTGTGTTTTGTTATAATTATGAAATAAAAACTAAATTTTCAGCTTAAAATTGTTGTTTTCTCGTCAAATTTGACGATAAGTTTGGACTAATTCTAGATGAGAAATAATCGGCTGAGCTTTCTTAATGAAGCTGGTGGAATTCATATTTTAATATTTGCTCAATTTAGACTTGTTACTGGCATTCATAGTTAATGTAAAGCTATAAGCGAAATTAAAGAAATAACTTAAAAATAAAACTAAGTGTAAACTGATTAATATCCCTGGTTAGAAGCAATGCATAAGAATTCAGATAATATCGTTTCAATTCTAAAAAAATGGTTCTTGGTAATATAATATTGGTTTTAATTTATGAATAATTAAAAAAAATTTTGCCAGGAAGAATATTTTCAATCCCAGGTTTGTCGGTGGGTGGTTTAATTTTTGGATGGTCATAGGGAGATGCTACTGCTGCTGAGGATGATGAAGAGAAAAAGAGAAGATCTAGGCAAAGGAGGAAGTTGAAAGAAGAAAATGATAATGATAAAGGATAACAATAAAAAAAAAAGATGAGGATGATGGAAATGAGAAAGGAAAAAGAAAGAGTAATTACAGAATTATAAAATGGTGGTGGTGGTTTGGAAAGCAAAATACTGATGATCTTTTCACAAACAAGATTGATAAAATGTTAGTGGAAGGCTTATGATTATCAGCAGAAAGAAGACAGTGATGTTATGATGAAAATGGCTGTGATAATTGAAAGGAAGAGGCACAAGAAGAGCTGATAATGATGATGGTTGTCAGGATTGGATATAATAAAATGGTGATGATTGTATGGAAAAAAAATTGATCCCAGTGGTGATGCTGATGATGATCAGCAATAAAAACTGTCATTGAAGATGAAGCTGATTACTATGAAATGGTGATGATGCTAACAATAAAAAAAAAATAAAAATGCTAACGATGATGTGATGTCGAGAAAATGACAAAAATTGCAATGGGTAATCTGAAATCATGATAATGATAAAAATAATAATGATAATAATAAGAATGAAAAATATTAAAAAAAGAATCATAAATGATGATGATGATGATGATGATGATTCTCCTCTCAGTGAAGAGGAAGAAGAAAAGGGTAAAAATGTAAAAGAAGAAAAGTGTGAATTTTTAAAAAATTATTATATTATGATATCAGTGACAGTCGCAGTTTCAGAAATGACAGTATTCAAATGAATAAAAGTGGTGATAACATTGATTAGAATGAGATGAAAATGATGAAAGAAGATAATACTGATAACAAAAATACTGTAAAGCAAATGAGAATGAAACTGAACATATTTTTTTCAAACAATGGCTATAAAGAAAACAAAGTAATAATTAAGAGGAAGAAAATTACTAAAAATAATCAGACACAAATGATGATGATGATGGTTATGATGATGGTTATGATGATGGTTATGATGATGGTTATGATTCAATAATGTAAATGACACGTTAATTTGTATATTATTTGAGGCTTGCATACATTTGCATACAAGTATGCAAATGTGATGAATCATAACTGAGCTTGTAAGTGTAATGTTCGTTTTAATGATTTTGAACTGTTAGATTTCATACTTTTCTCTTCACAGCTTAGCTTACAGGAGAGTAACTCATTGCACCTTCTTGGGCTTAAACCTAATGTTTTCCACTAACATGAAGTGGAATGACTATATTGAATCACATGCAAGGTCTGCTGCTAGAAAAGTTGTTTCACTATATCCTGCTCAACAATTTTTCTTGCCAAAATCCATCTTGCACTTTTATAGTCTGTCTATATTTCTGAGATGAGGTATTATGTACAGTATTTACATTAGTCGGACTATTGTCCTCATCTTTGTCGCTATATTTGTCACAACGTTTCGGCCGTTGTACGCTCCGGCCTTCTTCAGGTGGTTGGAATTTCGAACCGAACCCTTTATTTCGATCACTGGGGTAGACTGTTCTAGTTCCACGAGCCATGTTTGATGGATGTCAGTTATCAGTTATCTCCTGGTAATTTTCCCTCTGAAAGTTCTCCACTGCCTGAACCGGGTATTGAACTCACACTCTTTGGGTCTGTCACTGGATCTAACCAACAACTTTATCCACTGTACCATGTGCCCTTGAGGAGATAACTGATAACTGACATCCATCAAACATGGCTCGTAGAACTAGAACAGTCTACCCCAGTGATCGAAATAAAGGGTTCGGTTCGAAATTTCAACCACCTGAAGAAGGCTGGAGCGTACAACGGCCGAAACGTTGTGACAAATATAGCGACAAAGATGAGGACAATAGTCCGACTAATGTAAATACTGTGCACTTTTATAAATGAACCATTTGTCCATGCACCAAATATTGCTACTACAGCTGGTCTGGTACTTCTGATATGTATCTAGAGATCCAATGTTATTTGTCCTTCAGTCACTTTCTCACTGCTGAAATGTAGCTTTGTACCTTCTCTATAAATATTTTCATGGTAGTTATTCTGATGAGTTCTCATTGGTCCCTTGACTTTACAAATTTAAGCAAAGTACTAGATTGGCATCCAGGTCTCATTCTTTTACTGTTGAAACTTTTAAATGTAACCATAAGTTCTTTGCTAATAGATTTTTCTCTCACACTTCTCACAAGATTTCTAAGTGTATATTGTAAATTCTATGCTAATAGTTTCTTCTCTCGCACTTCTTGCTTGTGGAACTCTCTTCCAGTTTCTCGTTTTTCTGTAAACTACAATCTTCAAAAATTTAAATGCTTCGTCAATTGCAATCTTTTGTCTCCTTGAATCCTTATTTGTTAGTTTCTTTTCTCACATCAATGTTTTCTCAGTTTCTTTTACTCTCAGTAACCCCTTGCATGCGAGTGGGGCCTTATCACTTTGTGCAGCAGGAAATGATCAAAAAATAGTCTTCTTTGCCAGTTTCAATTTCTGGTCTCTCATACTTTACTTTTTCCACAGAGAAATTATTGATGACATGGATATCATTTTAGGATAAGTAAGGTAAGAAAGGGGGAAATTAAATTAAAAAATCCTCACAGATGAAGAAAGAAAGGGTTGTTATTTCTATGGTACAGTGTAACCCGGATATAAGAGATTTGTTGGGACCGGAGAAGAAGTCTCTTATATACGGGTTTCTCTTATATCCGGGTTTGGTCTATTATATATACATTAACACAGGCTCTAATTTGGGACCAGAGAAAATCTCTCTTATATCCACGTTTCTCTTATATCCGGGTCTCTTATATCCGGGTTACACTGTATATAATGAGGAAAGGGGACTTGAAGAATTTTACACAAATGAAGGCAAGAGGGTCAGATGGAAACAGTAAGTATCCTTCTGAACAAACTTGTATAAATGGATGGTAGAGCAATAAGTGGGAGGGATAGTAAAAAACAAACAAATATTGTTAAAAGCTACAAAGGATAGGAAGTTGTGGAGAGCCATGATCATGCACATTTTGAAGGACACAGCATATAGATACTTGAAATGTTTTAAAAAGGGGATCATCATCATTGAAGACCTGCAAAATTTATCAATTTGTGAAGATGAAAGAAAACAGAAAAAAGGTAAATTCTCTTTACATGATGTAATTTCTTTCAGACAAATTTCAAATGAATTCCAGTAGACAGGAATATAGGTTATCCATGGGATACAATTAATAAAACAAGTGACTTCAAAGCATAGTATATCTTTTATAAACGACACCATTATCTCTACAATAAGTTACTTGTCAGAGTTTTTACACAGTTTTGTTCAGGGGAAAATGATTTACATCCTGTTGCCTCTTGCTAGTTAAATCACTGATGAAAATCAGAATTATGCATCCATTCATTTTATTCAGTTATCACATTTTGTGCTGCTGTGGGTCACTACTCCCCTCCATCTCATAATAGAGCAATGGCGTGCCACTTCCTCTTGCACCAGGGATGTTGTGGATACTCCATCCTTCCTCTCAGATGTGGATTTGTTTTTAAAGTTACCTTCTTCTAGACTTTACTTACAGAAGCAGAACCTACAAGGCAAGATTTGAATTCAATTTCCTTTTCTTAGATTGGTTGCCACCCAAGTCTATATGTCCCAGTCACCAAGAAAAAAAAAAAAAAAACAGAAAAAAGAAATATTATTCTTAATTATGCATGCATAGTATATTTTTTTTATAATAATGTTCATTTTGTTCAAGGCCCAAGAGCCACTCGAGGTAGAGGGTTACAGAGTAAGAGACACCAACCCAAGCAAGGATATAATGATACCAAGTTGCAAGGTGGGGACACCTGATGTAAAAAGAAGGAAAAGGCTTTAGAAGGAACAGAAAACAATCATAAACCTGTGCGAATCTATTATAAACGTACATACATACAAAAATACAAATCACATACAATGCCAAGCATTCATTGGTTAATTAATCACCACTACGCTATTATAGACAATTTACAAATCGCAGCAATGTGACAATTTTGTAATCGCTCTATTTTTATGTAGTCAGTTTTGTGCACTTTTGGGAGAAATGGATCACAGAAGCTTTCTTAAGTCTCCCCAAAGCTTGCTCACTGGTTGGTCTATGCCAACCAATCAGATTGTCTGCATGTGAAGAATAATTCTTCCTGAACAGCGATCTGGAGCCTATAGTCACTTATTTAAGCAAGAATTTTTCTTAGCTAATTAGTGAGAATTCAGCTGCCAAACAAATCCACGACAGTTGAAACCATGCACCAACCTTCTCACTCACACACACCACTCACATGCTGAACATACCTTGTATATACTCACATAATCTTTTCTTACACAGCAATTCTTTCAAGAACTATTATTACAAGAAACTCTCATGAACATTCTTCCAGTGAACTTTGGAATACTAAAATAACAGGTAAAGAGAGACAACTCTTGTTTATTTCAACCTTTTCTTATTTAAATGTATGCTTACTTTCACATCATTGTTCAATATTGTGCATCTTGTTTAATACATATTTTATGTGTAACAATGTCTTTTGCTTATCCTTTTCTGCATCAGCCCTGTTTCCTAATCTAAAGTTAAATTAATGTGGTGAAATCTGCCACAAACCTCTACTCCTGTTCAAAAGACTAGGGAGACAATGTACTCCTATTGAGAAAAAAAAAGTAAATCAATAGTAAATAAAAGTTCAGAGTTTTAGGCAGAGATGTTAGAAGTATAGAGTTGAAATACATTTTAGAAGGAACCGGTAACCCAATCCTAAACAGAAAACATTGATAGGCCTCTACTACTGTTCAAATGACTAGGGAGACAATGTACTCCTATTGAGAAAAAAAAAGTAAATCAATAGTAAATAAAAGTTCAGAGTTTTAGGCAGAGATGTTAGAAGTATAGATTTGAAATACATTTTAGAAGGAACCGGTAACCCAATCCTAAACAGAAAACATTGATAGGCCTCTACTACTGTTCAAATGACTAGGGAGACAATGTACTCCTATTGAGAAAAAAAAAGTAAATCAATAGTAAATAAAAGTTCAGAGTTTTAGGCAGAGATGTTAGAAGTATAGATTTGAAATACATTTTAGAAGGAACCGGTAACCCAATCCTAAACAGAAAACATTGATAGGCCTCTACTACTGTTCAAATGACTAGGGAGACAATGTACTCCTATTGAGAAAAAAAAAGTAAATCAATAGTAAATAAAAGTTCAGAGTTTTAGGCAGAGATGTTAGAAGTATAGAGTTGAAATACATTTTAGAAGGAACCGGTAACCCAATCCTAAACAGAAAACATTGATAGGCCTCTACTACTGTTCAAAAGACTAGGGAGACAATGTACTCCTATTGAGAAAAAAAAAGTAAATCAATAGTAAATAAAAGTTCAGAGTTTTAGGCAGAGATGTTAGAAGTATAGATTTGATATACATTTTAGAAGGAACCGGTAACCCAATCCTAAACAGAAAACATTGATAGGCCTCTACTCCTGTTCAAAAGACTAGGGAGACAATGTACTCCTATTGAGAAAAAAAAAGTAAATCAATAGTAAATAAAAGTTCAGAGTTTTAGGCAGAGATGTTAGAAGTATAGAGTTGAAATACATTTTAGAAGGAACCGGTAACCCAATCCTAAACAGAAAACATTGATAGGCCTCTACTACTGTTCAAAAGACTAGGGAGACAATGTACTCCTATTGAGAAAAAAAAAGTAAATCAATAGTAAATAAAAGTTCAGAGTTTTAGGCAGAGATGTTAGAAGTATAGATTTGATATACATTTTAGAAGGAACCGGTAACCCAATCCTAAACAGAAAACATTGATAGGCCTCTACTACTGTTCAAAAGACCATGATGAAGTGTGAACTGGACAATAGACAAACCTATGTACAACTATATTTTTAAACAAGCATTAACTCAATTGAAATCAGTTTATTCCAGTTTTTATTTGCAAACAAAGACACATAAGAAAATCACTACAATAAGAAAAAACAAGAAAATATTTTACATTTAAGTTCTTCCCTATCCACCATATTCATCTGACCTTGAAGCAACCAATTATTACTTTTTTCAAATGCTGCAAAATGCTTTGATGGAGGAAAACTTTCTCCTCTAATGAAAATCAGATCCAAGAGTTCATTGAAAACTTTTTTTCATATTAAAACCTGCAGAATTTATACGCAGAAGGTATCAAAGAGCCACCTGAAAAGTGACAATTAGTTACAAATAATGGTGGATTTATTATTATTTTTTTTAATCATATCACTCCCCACTGCAAGGCAGTAAAGCCACTAAGACACAAGAGGTTACTGAGTGTGAAAGAATAAGAAAAAAGAGAGACATTATTAAAGAGTGAGAACAATAGAAGAATAATCAAAAAGACAGTTGAGAACGATTGATGTTGCATTTAAATCTTTGAAGATCAAAATTGGCAAGAAAGCATAGAGCTGAAAGAGTTCCACAAGTAAGAAATAAATAAAATGTAACCTTTAAGCCAATAAAATTATTTATGGCACAACCTAATATTCTGTTACTTTTATACACAGTATAATATTCATGAGTAAAAAAAGTTTTTGTTGTTTCTTATAATTTTTGTTCAAAATTCTGTCTTGATAAATAAATATTACTTCTATTCTAATTCTGTGTTTGTATCTGTTGCTTACTCAAACATATATTGCCTATGAGTCATTAATCTGATATTATTGCTTATTATTATAAGTGTTATTTTTAGTGGCTACACATGTTGATATCCCTGTTTCTTATTTCTTTTTCAAAATTTGAATGTTTGTATCTGTTGCTTACTCAAACATATATTGCCTATGAGTCATTAATCTGATATTATTGCTTATTATTATAAGTGTTATTTTTAGTGGCTACACATGTTGATATCCCTGTTTCTTATTTCTTTTTCAAAATTTGAATGTTTGTATCTGTTGCTTACTCAAACATATATTGCCTATGAGTCATTAATCTGATATTATTGCTTATTATTATAAGTGTTATTTTTAGTGGCTACACATGTTGATATCCCTGTTTCTTATTTCTTTTTCAAAATTTGAAATTAATAACAACTGGCCAAGATTGAGAAGTCCTACTTAAAAATGTCTCCTAACAAAAATAAAACCTATATCTCCTTTCATCAAGGAAACCACCCTTGCTTTTTTTTAATCATTTCACTCCAAGCAAGGCAGTAAAGCCACTAAAACCGTTCCCACCCCTTCACCGTTGAAACTGTTAGATGTAGACGTCTTTTCTACTCCAATAGCTTCATGTCTCGCACATCTCGCCTATGGAACTCCCTTCCCTATTACTGTTTCCCTGACAAATACAATCACCAACGGTTTAAGTGTAGAGTCAATCGTCATCTCCAATTGCCTTGATCTATCCACTTCCCTTCTCCACTTCCTGACATCTTTCATTCCTATCTGCTCTCGCTCTATATCTTCCGTAACCCCCCTGCCTTGATCGACCCTCCGTCCTTCTCTTTCTCCACATCCCTTCCTTTACCACTCCTATCTGCTCTTCCTCCAACCCTTCTGTAACCCCATGCGTGATAGTGGCCACCGGCCTTGCTTGGGGTGATACGTTTAAAAAAAAAAAAAAAAAAACACAAACTAATACTGAATGTGAAAGAATAAGAAAAAGGAAAACATTATTAAGGATAAAGAACAATAATAGAAGAGGAATCAAGAAGATAGTAGATGACAAATGATATTGCATTTAAATTTTTGAAGATCATTGTTTAATCATGCTGTTACCAATTTGGCCATGGGAGACCAGTATTGGAATTTAATTTGAAAACCACGAATGCAATATTTTACAAGTTTACATTCTAGCCTATTTTTCCAATCCTCATTCCAACCTTTGTCTTACTTTCAAAACCGGCTCCCAAAGCCTCAATTCTTGTCAGAGATAAGAATATATTTTCTAGCCAATGAAGGGGCCTGGAAATTTGTATAACAATTTTGGAGGGAAAAGTCTCCGATTCTTCTGAGCTTCCCAAATCTCCATAAATTTGGAGAATCTTTGCCTATTTGGCAGTGAGAAGTCAACCACCATCTGTGAGGTCGGCAACAGAGAACACCAGTCAATTTCAGAACCAAAGAACTACCACCTACTAAAGGACTGTCGAGAATGAACGTCGGCCCACTATTAAAGACCAGTTGAAAGCTGCTTCCTTTCACCTACAAGACTTCTGTCATTGACCTATGAAATCACTCAACTACAAAATTCATATATCTACCAACATTTTCCAACTCTGCAAGAACTGTGAAAAAACTGTGAGTCTTTCTAACCCTTAACAATCTTCGCTTAAAGAACTTTTAGGTGCCCAGAGAAATATTTTGAGCAAACCTTTTTTCTGTTATGAACATTTTCTCTTACTTTAAAGTTGAAGGACCTTTTCTTCTCCCTTTCTTTCTCTCCTAATTGTTTATCCCTTTACCCATTTTTTGTATATATAAACAAACATTTTCTTCTTTTATTGTTACACACCAAGCAGAAGTTTTGAGTCGTACTTTATTCGTCCGCCTAAAAGAGAGAGTTTTGTCCAATCTAATCTTGCTGTTTTTATTCAATATTTGTTGTAAATTTTTTAACCTCAAACTTTTCATGTGGGAAAGCCGGGACAAATTTCCTGCACCATTTTGATGAGGTAAAACTCAATTACCTATTTAAAGAAAGCACATCTCTTATTGGGACTTTTCAAATCTACCGTATATATTCATGTATGCAGTAACCCCTGAATTATTTTTGCATGAATTTTAACCCTTCTGGCAAAAATTTGCCTGCGTATAGTGCAAGCGGTTATTGAAAATGTAAGCGTTTTAAACTCTTAAAAAAATTACCTGCAACCAACTAATTTTTTGTCAAAATTTAATCATAAATATATACAGTGTAACCCAGATATAAGAGAGTTGTCGGAACCGGATAAGAAGTATCTTATATCCGGGTTTCTCTTATATCCGGGTTTGGTCTATTACATACATTATACACAGGCTCTAATTTGAGACTAGATAAAAATCTCTCTTATATCCGGGTTTCTCTTATATCTGAGTCTCTTATATCCGGGTTACACTGTATTCAAGTTTATATGGTATATTTTCGTTCTTCATTTCCATACCTGAAACATGGATATAGTAGTCTAACATGATTTCTTTTTACTTTCAACATTTCCTTTTAGTGAGTATACACATTTGATATCCATGTTTGTTGTTATTCTCTTAAATTGTCAAATGAATATCAACCAGCCAAGATCAAGAAGTTCTACTAAATAGAAATCTGTCTACTGGAAAACTCATCCATATCACCTTTTTCCATCAAGGAAACCAGTCTTATACCAAAGCATGCATTACCAATTTGCTTACAGGATCTAGACCAGTTTGATTGTTTAAGAAAATAAAAAAAATAGGCATGTCAACTCAGACATGTATACTGACTAAAAATAAGATTTATAATAACAAGAAATAATATGGGATTAAAAAAAAAAAAAAAAAGAGACATGCATTCCTAAAATAAGTAATTGAGCCAAAATTGTTAGTGACATGTTTCAGCTATAGAAATGTTTTCACTGATGGAGAAAGGGGATACAGATTTGATTCCAGTCAGGAGACATTTTTTTTTAGTAGGACTTCTTAATCTAGGTCGGTTGATATTAATTTCTCTGTTTAAGAAAATAATAAAAAAACAGAGATACCAACTCAAACACAGCTACCCACTAAAAGTAAAATTTGTAGTAATAAGAAGTCATTGACATTTCAAATTTTGTTTTGATAACTGAACTCCTTCTTAATATTGTTGATGTTTTTTCTGTTGATATTTTTATGAGGAAAGAAAAGTTTTCTTCTACTTTTCTTATGGATTATAAATCTAAAAAAAGGCCAAAAACTGGATGAGCTAAATGAGCATTATAGTAATAACATGAAAATAAAAATTAGAAAGTATAGTCTGTTGGTCAGCTACTCCAGTTGAGATCTTAGAGTTCATAATTTTGCATTGCAATTAACTGTGAACACCATAATCCTCTCTATGGCTGTATACTAAGCTCATCTCCAGGGTTACATATCATTTTCAGTTCAAAGTTGCTTTTCTTCTAGACTGGTTACCAAGTTTGCCCTGTTATTTAACCCATAACTAGGAGAAGAAGGGATTGATTCGTCAGTTAGTTATGTGCTATGCATGATACACGCTTAGGCAATCATGTATCTTTTGATACATGACAGACAAGTCAGATTTTTTCCCGCAGTGGGTTGCCATTTCTTTCTGCAGTAGACCAAGGCTATAGAACATGGTCTGTTCTGCTATTTAACCATAGCTGGGGGGAGAAGAAGATTCATACTTTTCCCAAGAGTGTAAGCACATAAGTAAATGTAATGGATTCAACTGCAATTCAAACTCATCTCTTCAATTCCTCAATCCGAGCTGCTATCCATTACTCCACTGTGCTTCCTAAAACATTATAGTAACAACATGAAAATGAAAATGAGGAAGCACAGTCTGTTGGTCAGCTACTCCAGTTGAGATCTTAGAGTCCATAATTCTGCACTGCAGTCAATTGTGAACACCATAATCCTTTCTGTGGCTGTATAATATGCTCATCTCCAGAGCTACATATCGTTTTCAATTCAAAGTTGCTTTTCTCCTAGACTGGTTGCCAAGTTTGCCCTGTTATTTAACCCATAACTAGGGGAGGAAGTAATGGATTCATACCTTTCCTTTTGGTATTCTAAATCTGTATAAATATTTCAATAGTTAAAAAATTTCTTCAAAATATTTCTTTAGATATGGTGAAAAAACCTTTTTAAACAACAACCAAAATACCATCCTCAGTTGTCCGTTAAAGATTCAAACACAGTCGCATTCCACATCACGTGACGTCCGAGCCTCAAAACAAACACACAAACACAGTAATTTGAGTACAACATACATACGAAGAAGAAAAGAGAAATACTGGATTCTAAAATTAGACACATATAAACTAGGGTTAAACAAACACGTGGATATTTTAAATCTACATAAATATTTCAACAGTTAAAAATATTTCTTTAGATATGGTCAAAAAACCTTTTTAAACAACATTTAAGACACTATCATCAGTCTTCCGACAAAAATTCAAACACAGTCACATTCCACATTACGTGACGTCCACGCCTCACGACAAACGCTGTAAACAAACACACAAACACAGTATCTCATTTGATTTCTGAGGAAGGACCGAGGTGGTCTGAAATATTAAATATATACAAAAACACAGAAATAAATACTTTATTAAAAAAATCACCCAATTTTGTTTCAGTTATTTTATCCATATATTATATAGTGTATTCAAGGTATTTTCATTTTTTAGAAACCTTTACTTTAAAGCTTATTTCATTTTGTATATTGCATTATTAAAACCTATTTCAAATACACATCTAAAGACTATGTCTCCACTATATTATTATCATTATCATAAGAACTGTATTTACATTAGTCGGACTATTGTCCTCATCTTTGTCGCCTTATTTGTCACAACGTTTCGGCCGTTGTACGCTCCGGCCTTCTTCAGGTGGTTGGAATTTCGAACTGAACCCTTTATTTCGATCACTGGGGTAGACTGTTCTAGTTCCACGAGCCATGTTTGATGGATGTCAGTTATCAGTTATCTCCTGCTAATTTTCCCTCTGAAAGTTCTCCACTGCCTTAACCGGGTATTGAACTCACACTCTTTGGGTCTGTCACTGGATCTAACCAACGCCTTTATCCACTGTGCCATGTGTCTTTGATCGAAATAAAGGGTTCAGTTCGAAATTCCAACCACCTGAAGAAGGCCGGAACGTACAACGGCCGAAACGTTGTGACAAATATGGCGACAAAGATGAGAACAATAGTCCGACTAATGTAAATACTGTACATAATACCTCATCTCAGAAATATAGACAGAATCATAAGAACTGTTCAGCTTTATTTCTTCTTCTTTGTGCCATAACCCTTCAGGAATTCGGTAATCCTGACTCTCCACAATTTCCTGTCATTTGTAGCTCTTAATAAATTTTGTCTTTTTGTTCTCTCTCCTAAACCCTGTTCTGCCATCCATTTACATAGGTCTGCTAGATATTTCCTCTGTCCAACTTGCTTTCAATATGTCCTGTGAGTGTAAAATTTTCCAAGACCTCTTTCCGCATTATTTACCCTAGAAATTTCAAATCTCTCTTTCTGATGTCAAGCATAAATGTCATTTTGTTTCCATTTTCTCTAAAACTTTGTTGTTCCATCTATGGTATTCTCAGCATCCTACTGTAGAACCACATTTCTTCTTCATCTATGCAGAGATGATCCAGCATTCACTACCATATAGGTGGACTGATATTACATAACTGTTCTGTACTCTTATCTTTGTTTCAAAAGAAATTTTGTTTCTTAATACTTTGCATAGCTTTTGGAAGGCATCTTTCACTATCCCAATGCACTTTAAGTCCTTGGTTAAAATGCTGCCTATTGTTTTTCTTATCAATCATCATTGCTGGGATCTATTTTTCCACATCATCATCATTATATTCATCATTTTATTACGTTACTTTATGACAACTATCATCGTTTTCTTTTAGCTCCTCCTCCCCTTCCCACTTTCTTCATTTGTAGATTTTCATATATTAACTGGACGATTTAAGACAGGACGGATATATCTATATGTACATACATACATCTCGCTAACTCTCTTTACACACACACACACACACACATATATATATATATGTATATATTGTATAAATCCATATATCTTTGAGCATTTATATCTATTAAAACATATACATATGAGTACTAAATATGTACATCTATATAAGCATTTGTTAATGGTGACACATATGTGTGTAAGTGAATATATATATATATATACACACACACACACAGACATAGACATATATGTATATATACTCACATATGCATATATGACACTAAAAGTTAAATAAAGTTTAATATATACGTGTATATATATATATATATATATATATATATATATATATTTATATTGAGCACATTTTTTAAAAGTAAACTGTGGATTCTTACTCCATCTGTGTATATATATATATATATATATATATATATATATATATATAGGTACTAGAGTATATTTGGGCTGTCCAAATGGACAAAAAGGGATTTTAAAATGTGTGAAAATTTTTGTAAATTGTTTTGTGTGTGTGTGTACACATAGTAAATGTGTGTGTGTGTGTGTGTGTGTGTACTGTTTTCTACATCCTGGTATTCTCTACAAAACTGACTGAAGAAAGAAAAAAGCATTCTTTTTGGCGTGGTCTTGCTCCCCTTAACCATTACACATGCCATCACCATGGACTATTTTAAACATTCAATTTTCTGAATGTAGCCATTTGAATTTTGCCTTTCTGCCCGAATGTTACATGTCTCTTGAATATATATATATATATATATATAACGTAAATCATTCAAACGAAAAACAAATACTGAAGCTAATTATACAGCGAGAATCACTCTCACAAACAATATTTACTAATAAAATACAATCAACTTCAAATCTGTTAATGGTGACACATATGTGTGTAAGTGAATATATATATATATATATATATATATACACAGACATAGACATAGACATATATGCATATATACTCACATATGCATATATGACACTAAAAGTTAAATAAAGTTTAATATATATGTGTGTATATATCACAGTCATCATAGCGTCATCATCTTCTTTTTGATATACTGGTAGATACAGGTACTGATATTCTGGCAATTTTAAGCCATTATATTAAACTTGGCCTCAAAACTATTGAGGCAGCTAACAGAATTTAGAAAATGAAACAAAATGAAACACTATCTGACTATATTAAGCAAGGTTTTTTTCAAGCTTTTCCTGAATAATGACTTTCCCTCAAAATAATTCCCAGAATTGTACAACCATCATTTAAAATGCAAATTAAAGGAGAGCCTGACCACCAATGCTTGAAAATGAACAACACTCATCAAAAGGTGCCCTATGTCAAGCATTACATAAGCTTAAAAAATGATACTTCTTTCTTCTATTCTTATTCTCTTTGCTGTTTTCCTTCAGGATATGGGCGATCATGACTCTCCATAACTTCCTATCCTTTGTAGCTCTTAGTATGTTTTGTCTTTTTACCATCTGTCATAGTCCCTGTTCTGCCATCTAAGCTTGTTAGGAATGTTACTCATTGCTTTCTACTGTCCCTCTTACCTTCAGTATGTACTGTGAGTCTCAAATTCCCCAAGCCATCTTTCCTCATTATGCATCTTAGAAATTTTAATTGTCTCTTTCTGATTCTGAGTGTAGGTGTTCTTTTTGTTTTACATTTTCCTTAAAACGTTGTTGTTACTCATACTCCCTGGTATTCCCATCATCCTTCTGTAGAACTACATTACTGTTGCCTCAAGTTTCTTCTTCATCGGTGAGGAAACTATATGGTATTCACTGCCATTTAAGAGGACCAATATTATATAACACTTCAGAGTTGAATAAAATAAGAATATACTTTTGATACACCCCGATATTTTGTAAAAACTTAGCATTTTAGCCTAATCACTTTTTTAAACCTGCTTGGAATTTTTTATTACTGCTTTTGAAGGATGGTCTCAGTAGTTTCATTTTTGATATTAATCTTTATTGTTTTCTTTTAGGTCTGCTCCATCCACCCCCACCCACCAACAGATAGATATAAAGTTGTTTATTCACAGGACATATCAGAAGCAAGAGGGACAAATTTTTTTTTTTTTTTTTTTTTTTTTAAGCGTATCACCCCAAGCAAGGCCAGTGGCCACTATCACGCATGGGGTTACAGAAGGGTTGGAGGAAGAGCAGATAGGAGTGGTAAAGGAAGGGATGTGGAGAAAGAGAAGGACGGAGGGTCGATCGAGGCAGGGGGGTTACGGGAGATATAGAGCGAGAGCAGATAGGAATGAAAGATGTCAGGAAGTGGATAGATCAAGGCAACTGGAGATGACGATTGACGCTACACTTAAACCGTTGGAGATTGTATTTGTCAGGAAAACAGTAATAGGGAAGGGAGTTCCATAAATGGAAACAACAAATAACCTACCTAACAAGCAGGTGTAAATGGATTGCAAAACAGGTAATGAGAGGGATAGTGAAGAAACAAAAGACTGCTCAAAAGTTAGGAAGCTATGAAGAGCAGTGATTACCCATGTCCTCAAGGGATATGGCATATAGAAGCAGAAGAAGCATCAACCATCCCCACAGTAGTAGCAGTTATAATTATTTATCTACAGCGAGTATTATAGATTTTAAAAGCACTATACTAATCCAAAGTGATTTGAGTCTTGATTTTAGCCTTAGTTGTGTTCAGGAGTTAGCCTAACAAGCTGCTAACAAATCTCATCATTAATTCTACTGATTAGACAAAACCTCAGATTTCTCATCTATTTTTTTGCTGTGTTAACCACAGAGCTAAACCTTCAATAATTTTACTTTTTCTCTTTGATTTTCATCTCGTATACTTTTGATGATTTGGTTGATTTTCCGTGCTGTGTGCATACAATCATTTTGCATTTCTTTCCACTTTGTCTATTTGATTTTTTTTTTCCTGTGTTCGACAACTCCAACATTGCAGTCTCCTCAAGTGGAAATTGTTGTTATTCGAATATATACTTCGTCTTTTGATGTGACTTCTGTCGAACAGGCGTCTCCTTTTATCCTGCTTCCTCCTTTAAGGCTTTGTAAGTCTTCATTTGTAGATTTTCATATATTAACTGGACGATTTAAGACAGGACGGATATATCTATATGTACATACATACATCTCGCTAACTCTCTTTACACACACACACACACACACACACATATATATATATATGTATATATTGTATAAATCCATATATCTTTGAGCATTTATATCTATTAAAACATATACATATGAGTACTAAATATGTACATCTATATAAGCATTTGTTAATGGTGACACATATGTGTGTAAGTGAATATATATATATATATACACACACACACACAGACATAGACATATATGTATATATACTCACATATGCATATATGACACTAAAAGTTAAATAAAGTTTAATATATACGTGTATATATATATATATATATATTTATATTGAGCACATTTTTTAAAAGTAAACTGTGGATTCTTACTCCATCTGTGTATATATATATATATATATATATATATATATATATAGGTACTAGAGTATATTTGGGATGTCCAAATGGACAAAAACGGATTTTAAAATGTGGGAAAATTTTTGTAAATTGTTTTGTGTGTGTGTGTACACATAGTAAATGTGTGTGTGTGTGTGTGTGTGTGTGTGTGTGTGTGTGTGTGTGTACTGTTTTCTACATCCTGGTATTCTCTACAAAACTGACTGAAGAAAGAAAAAAGCATTCTTTTTGGCGTGGTCTTGCTCCCCTTAACCATTACACATGCCATCACCATGGACTATTTTAAACATTCAATTTTCTGAATGTAGCCATTTGAATTTTTCCTTTCTGCCCGAATGTTACATGTCTCTTGAATATATATATATATATATATATATATATATATATATATATATTATAAATTAATAGATTTAAAATATGGTTTTACCGCTACACAGTGATAACCATGTTTCAGAAATGGAAGCTAAAGCCCCTGAATTTAATTTTGTTATTAAACCAAAGACATTAGTTCCATTTCCTCATCAAGCGAATTTTGGAGTAACATTTTGTGAACACCGGATTTTATATCTTACTGTTCTTTCCTTTTTATTTATATATACATATATATATATATATATATATATATATATTAGATGTTATATATATGATGTTAATATCTGCATATCTTCAGCAATAATTACATACTTTGATACCAAGTGCATAAGCATAGGTATTAAATTAGATGTTTATATTCTTATCACCCCTGTCAAGGTTGACAATGGAAGTTATAGCATTTTGCAACTATAATTTTGGGCAGATAACCTTTTTAGAGAGAGTTCTCCTTGGCTGACTTTGAGAAAAGAGTAGGTGAATGAGTGGTCTCTCATAACTATCATGGCATGCCGTTGCTGAGACATCTTATAAAAGATTCTAACAATGAGATCCAGCAAGAAGTGAATTCATGCATTTCATAATGGCATTAGTGTGTGGCATACTTAAGCTGCAGTAACCAATATTTAAGCTTACTTTGTTGATTTTCTGTTCTGTTCTGTGATGTGTTTGTGTGTCTACAGAGATTTGAAATATTTGAAATAATTAAACATTATCTCAATTTATTACGTAAAAATATAAATATATATTACTATATAAAAATAACAAAACAAAAGTCATTGAAACAAAGCAAGTTCAGTCGACCAATGATAACAATTCCAGAACAACGTAACTATAAACAATTTTTTTTTCTATCCTCTGCCAGCCACTATGCTGGAGAAAGCATTACCTTGAACCGTCGCCAGTGAGACACACTGCAAGAGCCACTCCGTTTCGCGAGGCTCGTTCCTTAATCGAGACGCAATCGCGCCAATCCTCCGAAGGAACCCCATCAAACGAGGGCCAATAACCCCTGAAGTCTCCACTGCCACAGGAATAAAAAAAAATCTATCAGCAAGAGAAGAATATTTAGCTATTTTTTTTATCTCTGCGTCTCGGGCGACGAACCCCGACTCAATATAGACTTAATAGACACCATTATTTTATGCTGATTTGAAATTTAATTAAAAATAAAATTGATTATATATATATATATATATATATATATATATATATATATATATATATATATATATATATATAATTAATATCATCTGAACAGAATAAATGTGAGGGTAAAGAATGAGGAAGCGGCAATAAAAATCTTTATCAGATTTAAAAGATTGGTGATTTTTGCACTGATGTCATTGAATATTTAGAAATTTAACCCAGTTTAAAAAATAAATTGTTTAATATTAAACAATTTATTTTTTTTTTAAAAACTTCATTGCGTTCATACATGCTAGCTAAATAAAAAATGTACAAAGAATATCTTTGTCATCTTTTCTTTTTTTTTTACCCTGTCGAGGTAATGTAGGCAATTTACTGAGTAGGTAGGTGTTTACTTTTAGGTCTTCTACCTTTTTCTTATTGCTCCCCTTGTTCAAGTTTTTATCTTGTTTAAGGGCATTTAGCTTTTTTGGCAAGTTGTCCATTGGTTCCATCAATGCTTTTTTTACCTTATATATATATATATATATATATATATATATATATATATATAAACACTGACATCAAACTGAGTGGTGACAGTCTATTTCATGCTTGAATGCAATCTTCAGGTAATCCAAGCATAAAGCAGACTGTCGCCACTCAGTGTTAACCTCAGTATCCACTTTTATATTTACATACACTCTATCTCTGATATTGAGCACTTTTACTCATAAATATGGGATACCTTAAAACTATATTTTTATCACATATATATAATATATAGTACAGATTATAGATCCATTGGTATATTATAATCCAGATGGATCCTAGTAATATCAAATATTAAAACTGATCCACAGAGTGCTCAATGTCTTTATTATGATAGAGCATATATATTTTTTTGCAGCAAAATATATATAAAGAAGACAAGAAGATAACTTTTTATGCTAACATATTTCATTCGTTGATGAACTTTATCAACTATGGAAAATGTTTGATAACCTTTATTTATACACTGACGTAACTATTAAAAATATTGTTAAGATTTTGAATAAGAGAATGCACAAAATATTCTAAAAACTGATTGCGTATAAAAGAAAAGAACAACATGAACAGACATTAATTCATTTTAGGTTGAAAAATTACGTCACTTAGCATCCTTCATATTCACCTTTCTCTCCTCTTTGTGACCTCACTATGTTGACTCTGAGTTTTCAGCAAATAATAAAAAAATGTCTTCCTGAAACTAAAGAAGGTATTAAGACATCGGAAAATATTGTTAGAAACTAAGAGTGCTGAACTGAAATGTAATATCTATTCTCCTATATGGCAGTGAATGCTGGGCAATTTCCTCGCAAATGAAGAAGAGACTTGAAGTGACAGATGCAGTTCACCTGACAAATGCCTTGTACAGATCATTTGAACAATGTGGATGTCTTAAGAAAAATAACAACGACAAAGAAATTATTTCTAGGACACATAATGAAGAAAGAGGCTGGGAGAATCTAGCACTTACAAGGTCAGACTGAAGTCAAAAGAAGCACGGGGAAAGAGCAAGTAATGAATTCATCTGAATTTATAGAAGAGAGATGGTAAAGGGTAAAAAATTACTGGAAATTTTGGAGAGTTATGATTGGCAACATTCTGAAAGGAATTAGCATATAAAAGAAGAGGACGATTAATACTGCGGGGGTTACTCCATCTTGTCTGCTTGGACACTTACTGGGTATCATATTTAGGACTATAGAAGGAACAAATAAAAATCTTCTGTTTCTCTTTTTGCTCTGAAACATTGTCACAACAACAGCAGGGAGCTGACTACTTAATTTTAACTCAGCCACATGGCACATTGCACGAACACACACACACACACACTCAATAGTATGAGGTGGAACAAAATTGTAATGATGAATGTATCAGGCTAACTACTAATCATATTTGGCAGCTAAGAATAAATTTGAAGTACACTAACATACCTTCATTTTTACATAGCCATGGCAGCATAGTGGATTAAAGAAAAATGTTGTTTGCCTCTATGACAATGCAAGGATAACACAGGAAAGAATTAGGAACTTGATTGGTCTGTCCTATTCTCCTGACCTTGCACCACCCAATTTTTACCATTCTTGATTGCTACAAAATTCTTTGAAAAATTTTCTTTAATTAAAACTAGATTCAAGAGTGTATCAAAAACTTTTTCACATCAAAACCCATGGAATTTTACTCAGGAGGTATCAAAGAGCTACCAGTTCAAGAGTAACATGCCATTGCAAATAAGAGTGAATATATAATTGAGTAAAATGTAATTGTACTTTACTTTTCAAAGAATAAAATTGATAAACAAAAACTGAAATTATTTATGACTTCATACAGTGGTTCCCTAATGGTGTGGTGCAGCTCAATGGTGTGACAGAAAAGGACAGCAGCTGAGGCGGAATGATTAAAAGATAATCAAGATTTAGAAACAGTTTCAAAAAATTCATATGCCAAAAATAAATATGATTTCAAAATCTAAAATATTATTATGGATTACTTTATAATTGTATGCATGAGTCTCAGTAGAAACAGTTAAAAATAAATATTGACTGATTTTACCATTGTGATATTTTTGCATTATATCAAGTATTAAGTAAATAGGCTCCTCAAATTGGAGGAGAGAGTTATCAGTGATAATGCTCTGACTTTGGACCCGCAGTTATCGCCCTTTAATCCTGTCTCTGGTTTTTATTTTATTTTTAAATTTACTTTTTATTACATAAAATTTGGTGATACACAAACAAATTTTCCTTCCGAAAATGTGGCCCAGAGAAAAAAAGTGTTTGGGAAACACTGACTAAATATCATAAACATACAAGATGTCTTCAGCAAATATAAAAGAAAAATCAGATCACTTCAAAAATGAAAGGAATTCTCTTCCTATCAATCATACTACTACTACCACCACTATTACTAATGGATTTCTTAATTATCTGTTTATCTCTGTCTACAGCATTAACTATAAATACATACATGTGAGATGTTGTGGATCTTTTATAGAACTTTTCCAATGCTACTTGCTTTTCAGCTTTTCACTGTGGTCAGAAAGGTCCTGTTCAATTGTTAATCTGTGGTCCAAATTAATCCAGCCTTGTTAGCAGTGTCATTCACAATGTAGAACCAGAACCAATCAATCGAAAAAGAGTGTATGTACAAACACATGGGATTTATATTTATGGACAGCTAATATCTGTAAGATTCACATGAATATCAGGCATTGTTTTTATTCATGTTATGACTCCAGAACATTTGAAAACTGTATATACTATATATATATATATATATATATATATATATATATGTATACAGTGTAACCCGGATATAAGAGAGTTATCGGGACAGGAGAATATGTATCTTATATCCGGGTTTCTCTTATATCAGGGTTTGGTCTATTATATATACATTAACACAGGCTTTCTACGGTCCCAAATTAGAGCCTGTGTTAATAAAACAAAATAGACCAAACCCGGATATAAAAGAAACCTGGATATAAGAGACTTCTTCTCCGGTCCTGACAACTCTCTTATATCCGGGTTACACTGTATATATATTTATAAAGGAGATATTAAAGTTGTCAAAATATGGAAAATAAAGTATAATATATATTTTTTTTAAATTCACTAAATAAATAAAAAATCCACATTATAACCAAAAATATTTGTGGCTTTCTCTTTAAAATATATATATATATATATATATATATATATATATATATATATATATATATAAATATAAAAGTGGACATGGAAGTCAGCACTTAGAGGCAACAGTCTGTTTCATGCTAGTGCAATTGTCGCCTGACGATTGCACTAGCATGAAACAGACTGTCGCCTCTAAGTGCTGACTTCCATGTCCACTTTTATATTTACACACGCTCTATCTCTGATATTGAGCACTTTATCCCATAAATATAGCACACTTTAAGACTATATTTCTTCATATATATATATATATATATATATATATATATATATATAAAATCTATATATCAAATCCATAAGTGTAAAGAATAATCCAAGTAGGTCTTTTTAATATAAAATATTAGAAAGATAGATCCATGAACAGAGCTTGATGTATTGTATACAGAGCAGTATGATATAGATCAAAGAAAAATCTTAACACATCATCAAAAAATCCGGTAATAAATTTATTTCAACAGGTAAGTTTTTAATACCTGCCTCATCTAACTGAAATTACAAAAAAAAGGAAAAAAAAACTTTTTTTCAGTTTTTTTCTTTGATATATATACATATATATATATATATATATATATATATATATATATATATATATATATATATATATATATAAATATAGGTAACTATACTCGTGTCGAAAAACCTTCGAATTCTTGATTTAACAATAGCCAAATCAATCTCGAAGGGAAAAAAAGGTTTTAAAAAAGAAAGAGCCAGGAACATGAAAGTCTGTCGAAAATAATCACACAGTTACAGGGTCAAGGCCCAAAGAAAAAACCCCGATACGAGTAAACAACTAACTAAAGAGCTTGATACAAACGTAGAGCAAACATATATATATATGTGAATGACTGGCAGACAAGGTACTGCGGTTAAGTTTTTTATTTCATTTTTCTAGTGTTCTTATAAATTTAGACTGATCATCGATCTGTCGTAATATTTTTTTGTCAATTACAACACATTTTCTTTTGTTGGTCTCTCACTCAACTGCACCCCACACATAATTATCAAGGGAGTTGCAGTCTGGTGAGTTAGATGGCCAGATGTAAAGGGGGATGTGGTTGCAGAAATTGTCTGACAGCCATAACTGGGTTCTCCTGCTTGTGTAGCATGGTGCAGAGTCCTCTTGCTAGACATAGGGTCTTTCAGCAGCCAACCTCTTGACCCAGGGCAGCATTACCTCCTCAAGGCACTTGATGTAGTCCTCCATGTTGTATCTGAGACCTTCATCAGCAAATTCGGGAATTCTTTTCTTATCAGAACAATCAGAGTGAGTTTTCCGAGCTGCCGTGCCTTCGTAATCCCCATTAGACTCATCCAACTCTTTCCAAATCCTCTGAACTGTTCTCAGATTCACACCCAAACACTGTGAAATGTTCATATTGGCGGTACCAGCATGAATGCCAAGCAGTACAGCATGGGATTTTTGAATTTCTGGCTGAGTGAATGGCGTCATGGTGCTCTTTTTCTCTCAGACGGTTCCCATCTGACCTTTCTGTGTAGTCAACAGAATCAAAACAATGCGCATATGTGAAATTAAAATAAAAAAATTAAAAAGGGTCATTCAATAAATAAGGTGAATTTTTCGGTATAAGGACTTCTAATACAGATAGAAGCTTACATAGTCTCCCAGCACTGTCACAGACTTTTCCCATCTGTGCACAAGCTTCCGTATTCCCTCAGCGTAAAAATCTTTGGACTGATGTCTCAGCCAGTCACTCACAACACTTTTGACTTCATCGTCACTTTTAAACTTTGTGCCTCTCGTGAACGCTTTCAAGGGACCAAACAGGTGAAAGTCTGAAGGGGCAAGGCCTGGGCTGTAAGGGGCATGAGGGAGCAGTTCCCAGCCCAGCTCGTTGATGGTCTGCACCGTTTGGGCTGCTGTGTGAGACCTTGCTTTGTCATGATGCAAGATGACTCCTTCTGACTGATGACCCTTGCATTTGTCCAAACAGATAAGCTCAAAGTCCTTGCAATGTCATCCACTGTCACCTTTCTGCCAGACTGAATGAGGTCATTGACTGATTCGATCACCTCAGGAGAACTCACTTCTGTAGGCCTCCCAGGCCTGTCTTCATCCTCAACATTGTTCCGTCCTTCTTTAAACAATTTAGCCCACTTGTAGACATTTTTTTGGCTGAAACATGTGGCACCATACACAGTTGACATTCTCCTATGAATTTCAACTGGTTTGCACCCTTCAGCAACCAAAAACTTGACCGCTGTTCAATCCTGGAGCATGCTTCTTGGTCGGCCATCTTTGTTAATTGCCAAAACTCTCAAAGTTTGTTTTTTTAATCTGCAAAAGAAATTAAATCCATGTGAAAAAGAGGTAAAACAAAAAAAATAAAAAAGAGTAAGCTTCTATCTGTATCAGAAGTCCTTATACCGAAAAATTCACCTTATTTATTGAATGACCCTCGTATATATATATATATATATATATATATATATATATATATATATATATACACACACATATATATATAATCAGTTCACACCAACTAAGGTGATAATGCCTTTAAATTGCAAGGAGTTACTGGGGAGGGGGTTGAAATAAAATGAGAAGACTTTAAGAGAAGGAATAGGAAATCTAGTTCTAAAAAGGGAATAAGGGATAAGCCTCTACTCCTGTTCAAAAGGTGGGGAAGAGGTTTGAACCAGTTGATAGGAGGACCTACCTACTATTAAATTTTTTACAGGTTTAATTTCAATATCAGTATAACTGTGAGAATTATAAATAAGAGAAGGAATTTAACATTGTTATTATCAAAATTAACATGTATGTGTGCGTTCACATGTAGAATATATATATATATATATATATATATATATATATATATATATATATATATATATATCCAAATGTAAAATAATGAAGAGTAATATTTCAGCATTCAAAATATTAATTTAAAACAGAGCTCAATACAAAAGTAGAGCAATAAATATTTATTTATTATGCAGTGGGAAATTACGATGTTACCAAAATATTTTATTCAGTTTTTCGGAATAAAATATTTTAGTAGCATTGTGATTTCCCACCTGATGAAACCTTAGGAAAACTTTTTTTATGTTGAAACAAGATGTACAGTTTTGTAGTGGATATGTACATGTTCTAATGTACCACTGCATAATAAATATATATATATATATATATATATATATATATATATATATATTGATGTAGTGCAGCAAATTCTCTTTTTCACATATTAGATTGAAGACCATAGAAATATTTCTTTTAATAACTTTTTTAGTTAATTTCTCTTGTTTGCTAACAAGTATTTTTTTTATTGATGTTTCAAGATTGTAGATGCATTACCTGACATATTTTCTCCAACTACTTTCAGCAACATTGGCCATCTTCAGAAAGTAACATTCTTTCTCATCCGGCCAAAAGTATTTGCTTTCTCCACTCTTTTGCTTCTGATGGTTTAGATTTTATTTTAAATTATATAAATGTATTTGTTGAAATTTTTGCTCACACTTGCGATTGAAAAGAGTATGTGATGCAATTTTCAGGTAAATATTTATGTGTTGTTGAACAATGCAATAACCTGTTTTTTGTAGAATGTGTTGAATATTTATTTTGCCAATTGTATATATATTTATTATGCTTATACAAGCTAACATTGAATTATAGAGATATGTTTATTTCATTACGGTTACCCTCCTTGTAGAATCTCTTTGAGAAATATTGCTGCTACTGGTATTGGCATAATTGGTGTTTTTATTTTACTAATGCTTACCCAATACAAGGACCAAGAGCCACTCAAAGAATGAATGATGTTGATGTATGAACATAAGAATAGGAAGTAAGGGCAGATAACTTTTAACTCTAGACTTGAAGAGATAAACTTTGTAGTGATTGGAAAACATCCTCTTCATAGACTGTTCCATAAAGTTGCAGTTCCTGGGAAGAAGTTGTCTAAATAGAATCTCCTTCTTACAAATGAATTATGTCGAGAATGGTATGATTTACCCAAGTGTACATGGCATGGTGAATCTTAGCTGTGAAGGTCTGAACTGGTAGAACTAATTAATGTAGCTCATCAGAACATTTGCCATGAAAGTAACAATAGAGTAATAAGAGCCTTTCAACATTGGATCTGTGGGAAAGGTGTTGTAAGCTGGAAAAGAATTCATAACCTACAAGGTCATGTAACGCTGAAAAAGAGAGGACTGAGCAGTCCCAACCTAGATATGGCAGTAATACACTATTTTTAGTCTGATCTGGCTCTTGTAAAGACAAAACAAGGTAGGCAGAGTCAGGTACTTCCTGGAGAAGTATAAGGAGCCAACCATTTTTCCACCATCTTTAGTGATGTATTGCATAAATGAGTTCCACTTGGAGTCCAGGGTGAAATTGTGTCCCAATAGACGTCCAAAGCAAGGAACCTTTTTGAGAATATGACTATTCATTGTGACTAGTGAGAATTCAAGGTTATCTCGGTGACAAAATCTTACTAGTTTGTTTTTTGTAGTATTGAAAGTTACAAGCCAGCTTTTCGCCTCATTGGGTTGTTAGAGCTCGGTCAGAAGAGAGATCAGCTGCCAGGCTCTGGTCATCTATATTTTTCCAGGTGCACCCATAAAATGTGGTATCATCAGCACAGATATTTACTAATGATTTGAACATTTTCTTAGGCAGATAACTAATATAAATTGGAATGAATGGCACATACCCTGAATCAATCATAAAAATTCCAGATGTGGAATTAGTAATTACTGAACACTTCAAATACCTTGGCATATGGATCAGTCATAAATTTAGTATAAGAGAAAACAAAATTGAATATAGAATAGGCTGCATTAGATGTAGTTTTGCCCAACATCACAAGTCACTACAAAATCAAAACATCAACCTGAAAACTTGAGTCAAGTTCTTAAATAAGCTCATCAAATTGAGACCTTCATGTGGATGTCATGCATGGCATCAAACCCATTCAGAAATATCTAAACTGTCAGCTGTATAGAACCACTTTCTAAGATCAATGGTTAAATATAACTTTGAGCAAATGAAACCTGTGGGTCTTGGCAAAGACCACCATTCTTTGATCATTGTGGATTGGTACTACAGAATCACAAAGAACTGTACCAGGTAAGAGAAATCACATCACTTGCAGACTACAAATAGCAGTAACAACTAAAATGGATATCATATAACTTGAAGAGAAAATAATGAAGACGTTGATGTTCTACACTACTTCAAATAAAAGGTTAGCAAGGAAATCTCCCATCACTACTGGAAAAAGTAATAATAGCTACTGGATTTGAAAAACCTATTTTCCTGAAAAATTGTTTTAAGAAAATTTTTTTTATAAATTTCAACTGAAAGCAATGGCTGCTTGGTCAATGAATGGCAAATGTTTCCTTGTAGGAAAACAATATTACCATTACGATTAAATACCAGCAATATAATAAAATCTGTTTGTTTCAGTTCAGTACTTTAAGGTTTCTTATTACCAATTTCTAATAAAGGATCTCAAGACATAGGCTGTTAAAATTTGAAAAATAACTAAGTAAATTCTGATTGGTATAACAAACAGAACAGAATACACATACACGAAAACAGAAAATGCCATTCACTGAATAGCTGTGTCGAGAAGGATTTTTGCTTTGTGTTTTGTATCTTTGCAAGTCTGTAATTTAATTTCATTCCAATTTCAAATCATGGAAATATTTTTTATGTCAAATTTCATGAATTAGCAAACTTTGTGAGAATGCTTGTATATATTGGATTCCTTTTCACTTGGGAAGGTGATTTCTGATGCAAAATGCTTTTGATAAAAGTCTCAAATAAAACTGTAATGATGATGATGATGATGATGATGATGATGATGCATTTTTGTTTTGATGAAAAATAACATTTTATTGGCTGCTGTTTACTCTTTGTGCTAAATTATTGGAAACAGCAACCAAAATTATGTTTTGTTCATAGATTTATTATCTGGAGAGGATGAAATTGTTTCTTTTAATTCATCATTATTTTATTTCTATTATTCCTCTTTCTTCTACACATTTTTCTTTTCCTTTGTCATCATATTTTCTCCTTTTTTCTTTTCTTTCATTTTCCTCACCTCTTTTCCTTCTCTCCTCTTTTTCTTTCTTCTCTTTCCTTCTTTCTCTTCCTCCTCTGCTTTATTCCTATATTTTTATTTTCTTCTCTTCCTTATCTTTTTTCTTCTACCTCCTTAAATTCTTTTCCTTTTTTTATCTTTTTCCCTTTTCTTTTCCTTTTTCTTTCTTCTTTCTCTTCCATTTTTCTTTTTTCTTTCTTTTCTTCTCTTTTTCATTCTTTTTTTATTTCCTTTTTCTTTTTCTCATTCCTTCTTTTCTTTCTTTTGTCTCACTTCTCGTCTTTTCCTTCTCATCCTTTGCTTTTTTCCTCTTTTCTATTTTCTTTCTTTCTTCTCCTTTCTCTTTTTGTTTATTCTTCCCCTTTGTTTTCTTTCTTTTATCTCTTCTTTTCATTCTTTTTTCTTTTTCTTCTATTATCCTCTTATTTTCTTTTCTTGTTTACTCTCTTCCCTTTTTTTTCTTTCTTTTTAGTTTCTTCCCGCCATTTATTTCTTTTACCTTTATTTTATATTTTTTTCCCTTTTCAATTTACATTTTCTCATTCTTGTTATAATCAATTATCACCAATATTTCTCTTGTTTACATACTTATTTTTTGTTGTTATAATAATGTTTTATTATTCCCTTTTGTAAAGTAAAGTAGACAAAAGGGAAAAATAATGAGAAGAATGTAATTTTCATCTACTTTGCCACTGTTTGTTTTATTATCTTTTCTCAGAGTAAGTACCTAACTCACCCTGCTATCCTCTACCTTTACAAGAGCCAGGTCAAACCGAAAATGGAGAACCATTGCTATATGTAGGCAGGAGCTGTACAGTCTTCACTTTCCAGTCTTATTACAAAAGTTTCTCCTTTGATTTTTTAACCTACAACCTTTCACATAAACAAAATGTTGCAAGCCTCTCACTGCTCTATCACTATTTCCATGGAAAGTGCTCAGATGAACTATATTCCTTAGTTCCACCAGTTCTTATCTTCATAACCAAGACCAGCCATGCCATTCACATTGTAGCAAACTACACTCATTCCTTTCATATTCCATTGGTGAGATGTAAGTTCCACTTGAGCAGCTGGGTAAATTGTCGCTATTTTATATTTTAATTTTGTGCTTGCATATGGTTTGTTTTTGATTGTGTTGATTGCACAGTATAATAGGGTCAGTTGGGCACCATCTGTGAGAAAAAGAGCACCATGACACAATTCACTCTGCCAGAAATTTAGAAACGGCATGCTGTACTGCTTGGTATTCATACTGGAAGCTTCAATAGAAACATTTCAGCTTCTTCCCATTAACTGCTGCTCTGTGGAACTGACTCCCAAGAGGATGCTTCCCCCATCACTACAATCTTCTAACCGTTATCTTCCCCACATATCCTTGTAAAATGTACCTCTACCTTGAGTGGCTCTTGGTCTTTGTACGGGGGGAACATTATTGTATTTTTACTCTTCTCCCTTTTATCTGGTTCTTTATTGTCTTTATTTTTTAACATTATTTCTTTTACTTATTTATTACCGTTGTCATTCCTTTTTGTTTCTTTTTCATCTTCTTGTGAATCACATTGTAAACAAATACAGCAACCAGGCCCAAAGGAGATATAAAAGTAAGAACAACTGAGTGGGGGGGGGAATAGGAATTGTGCAAGGAGCTTGGATTTAAACATATAGACAAAGGGTAGAACAACAAACCATAATTTGTTGTAATTTTGAACATTAATGTTCACCCAGTACAGGACCAAGAGCCACTGAAAATAGAGGCTTACTGTGCAGTGTTATATGAGTGTCAAAACAGGCAAGAGTTGGAGTTTATCGGGTTATGATGGAAAGATAACAATTAGCACGAGACCTGCAGAGATCAACATTGTAACAATTTGGAAAATATCCTGCAACAGCAGTTCATAATGACAAAAAGGATAAAACATAACCAAAAAAAAAAAAGAAATTAAATTAAATTGGCCAGACTATATAGCAACCCTCGAAAGTTTAAAACACAAAAAGAAATTTTTAACTTTGTCATTAATTTTCCTACCATTTTACTTATATATAAAAATTTCTGTCATTTTCTCCCATATATATATATATATATATATATATATATATATATATATGTGTATATATATATATATATATGCATGCATATGTATATATGTATGTATGCGTATATATATATATGTATGCATATATATATGTATGTATGCGTATATATATATATATATGTATGCATATATATATGTATGTATGTGTATATATATATGTATGTATGTATGTACGAATGTGTATATGTGTGTGTGTATATATATATATATATATATATATATATATATGTATATGTATATATGTATGTGTACATATATATATATATATATATATATATATATATATATATATATATATATATATATATGTATACAAGTATAGGATTGGTATATACAGAATAAATTCCAATAACCAACAATTATTATTCTTAAAAGAGTGCTCAATACAGAGTAGAGCAGATATAATTATTTATTTAAATATTATAACATAAATATGTTATAAAATCACTACAAAAATAGCAATTTTGTTTCAACACCTCCGGTGTCTTATCAAGTGATGATGCTGAATGTAGAATAAATGGTTTCAAAAGTTTCAAATTAATTAACGATCCTTCGCTAGGAGTAAACGCTGTTACATAAGCTAGAATGACCAATCAAAATACAAGTATATGAGAATTCAAAAAATTTGACAACGAAGCAAGGTTATCTTACATATTAAAAGCTTTAAAGTTTGGGTTCTAGTAAAATAGAATATGTCCTAACTAGTAAGTATTAAATTATATGATAAAATTTGAAATTAAAATTAAAAGTAAAAAATTACCCATTTAGAAATCTAAATCTAATCTCTATTAAGTTTAAAATTATAGAATTACTGAGGAGAAAATAAAAAAAAACATATGTTATTTAATTTATTTTTTCGTTGAAATTACGTTAAAAAGGATGTTGATAGCTCTAGACAAAAATGTATACATTTTAACATTTTAATTCAACGAGTGTAACATATTCGAGGCTTAATATGTTATTAAATGAATTCTAACTACTTATTGAAATATAACTAATCTGGGCAAATATACATAGATAAAATTAGTAAAAAAAATTTTAAACAAATATATATATATCTTTTTACCATATAGTTTTCTACACACTACATGAAAAAATAAATAACTACCTCCATATATAATCGTACATTCACACATACAGACCTACACACATACATATATATATATATATACAAAGCTACATGTACCTACATATATACATATATGCATACAGATACGCATATACACACATACGCACATACACATACATATAAGCACATACAAATATATCGACCCATACAGCAACGTAAAAAAGTAAATAAAGCAAGTAAAAATATATATACACAAAGATGCATATATATACAAATACATACATATATATACATACATGCATGTATATATACATATATATATATATATATGCATATATAGGAGAACATGATGGTTGGTTTCTGGAAAGTTCTGTTACCAGATGAAAGTCATGCAACATTTGATGGCCCTGATGGTTGGAACATAGGTTGGGTTTTAAATGGACATGACCATCATCAATGCTTGACATGCCAACAAAGAGGAGGAGGTATTATGATTCAGGTTGGTTTTCATAGGAGGTATTATGGTTGGTCCATGGAGAGTGCCTGATGGCACAAAAATAACTGCATATGATTATATAGCGTTCCTCAAAGTGCACCTGGAATCTTGGCTAAAAAAGCAATGAATCACCCTCAGGAGATTTGTATTTATGCAAGATAATGCTCCTTCGCATTCAATGCATAAAACTATGGAGTACCTGCAGAAATTAGGCTTTTGTGAACCTCGGAAGATGAACTGGCCAGTCAATTTGTCGAGGATTCTGAAGCAACATATTTATGAGAATGGGTGCCAATTTAGAAGCAAGTATGACTCATGACAGGAAATAGTTAAGTTATCACTTGAAATTACATCAGAGGAGATCCAGAAATTGACATGTTTGATGGACCAGCACATTTTTCAAATCATTTTAAAAAAAGCTCATATATCTCATATTAACCAAATTCACTATCCTTTTTGAATTGTTTACTTTTTTATTTTGATTTAATTTAATTTTAGTTACCATATGTATCTATAAAAATCTGTAAATGAAGCAATTAAAGTGTTTTCTGTTTTTACAGGGTTTTAATTACACCTTGTTAATAATTTGACACACTAATAATTTAAGTAAATTAGGTAAATGACTGTAACTTCGGTTCCTTTTTCTAGAAGCTTACAATTTTTACAGAGTAGGTATACATATAGGTTATCATTATTCACTGATAATTTTGTTAAATTCCAACAAGTAGTTTTTGGACAGGATGGAAAAGTGTCACCTCATTAATAATTTCAAATGCAGTATATATATAATATATGTGTGTGTATGTATGTGTATATGTGTGTATACATATGTGTATATATATATATATGTGTGTGTGTGTATATGTGTGTGCATATATATACATATGTGTGTATATATGTGCGTGTATCTATATATATATATGTATGTATATATGTGTGTTTGTGTGTGTGTGTATATATAACCAATTTTTTATTAACGGCCATGTTAGATTTAAAATAAAATACCAGTTAACCGGTTTCGTCCCCTCTCATCAGAACTGTTTAACGGGGAATAGAAAATTATGAGAAAAACTATTTGTTATGGGTGACATGAATGAAGGACAGGGAAGAGAAAAATAAATACAAGTGTATAAAATTACACGTGTATAAAATTAAAGTAATACCACTCAAGATGCTAGAGACACAGCACAGCAAGCCCAAGCAAACAATCTCTTTGTTTGCAAAGAGACGGTCGCCTGGACCTGATGTACAGAGTCTCCAACACTCTGAGATGGAATACAGAGTGTGACCTGGCCAAAACGGAAAACGAGGACACACTAAAATCCAACGCGCAAGTAGGATTATTTATTAGATGATCTGCAATAGACGACCCATACGTATTTCGAATGGAATCGCCCGACGAAAAATTATTGTTTAATATTTTCGCAGGTACGTGTTGTTTTATTCTAGCGTCCAAGCGCTGTGTCGTTCTACCTATGTAGTCGCATCCACAACTACATTTGAAACAATAAATAACTGAATTAGTATGGTGGGGAGGTAGAACATCTTTACACACAGATGAAAGGACAGACCTAGTTTGAAAAACAACACGGACGTTCGCTGCAAAATAACATTCCCGTGAACTACATGAAATCTGCTTGGCAAAGGACTCACTAATCCTACCCAACCACGGTAAACGGAGATAGACCGGGCATTTACTAACCATAGCAGGCTTAATTTTATTAAACATTGCAGTCTTATCCCGAATAACCGATTGAACAACGTCCAACGGATAACCATTGTCCACAAAGATATCAGTTAGACAACTGATTTCATCTTCAACGGTGCTATCCGAGCAGATCATTAATGCCCTATGGGTCAGAGACCTAATCAAATTAATCTTTTGTCTCCTAGGACAAAAAGAGTCCCATCGAGTATAAAGACCTGTAAAGGTAGGCTTCCTATAAACGGAAGTAATAAACACGGAAGGAGTTCTATGAACCAAAACGTCTAAGAAAGGCAATGAACCATTGACCTCCCTATCTACCGTAAATTTAAGGGCCGGATGAACACGGTTGAGTAGGGAGAAAAAGTGATCAACTTCCGATTCATGAGAAAACACACAAAAGGTGTCATCAACATAACGAAAGTAAACTTTGGGTTTGGAAGAACCTGACAGAAGGCTTTCCTCATAAAAACCCACAAAAATGTTAGCCAAAACGGGACCCAAAGGAGAACCCAACGCCACGCCGTCAATCTGACGATACATAATATTGTCAAAACTGAAATCCACAGACATAGTAGCAAATTTCATGAGTTCAACGAAAACATCTTCAGGTATAGTCGGAGGAGTTAAATTACTCCGATATAACATATCGCTGCAAATATTAATAATCTCCGGCAAAGAAACAGAAGTGAAGAGGCTGCAGATGTCAAACGAACACATACATCCATCAGTGGCATCACAATTCCGAATGAATTGGGAAAATGTAAACGAATCCTTAATACAGAAATTACTATAACGCTGCAAACCTGGTTCCAACATTATAGCCAGCCACTTAGCAACTTTATGCTGTGAAGACCCAATCATCGATAATATGGGTCCCAACGGAACACCATCCTTATGAATCTTGGGTAATCCATATAGACGGGGACGAATCGAGCCAGACGGTCTCAATTGCCCCGCCATTTCAGAAGAAAGAACACCACTTTTTACCCATTTGACCAGACGTTTCTGAAATCGAATTTCCGAAGTCAGCGTAGAGTCATGAGTGTCAACAGAACCAAGACGTTGAAACTTGGAAGGGTCGTTAAGTATATTTAACATTTTATTAATGTAATCATGGCGGTCCACGAGGACAACGCCAGATCCTTTATCTGGTTTCGTAATAACCAACGACTGGTTGTTCTTGAGGGTTTTGATAACCCTATGGGGTTCGCTTCTCCATTTCGATTCAGAAAAAGAAATAGGAGAACTAGCATAAGAATGAGCCAAATCATTCAATTTAGCTCGAAAGTCACTGGATTTATCATCGGACACAGGTTTTAACTTCGAGAGTTGAGCGTAATATACTTCGAATTCCGAGAAAATATTTTCCCTGTTAATAGAAGTAAAAGGGATCTTAAAGTCTAGGCCATTGGCCAGGACGGCAAGCTCAATCTCGGAAGGAGAATAAGACGACAAATTAACTACATTTTTTGTAGCATTTGGTTCGACCTTACAGCCAAATCTCTTGAAAATCAGATGTTGTAGCTTTTTCTGAAAAATACCATCTGACTTAGCACGGCAGCGCGCAGATATCAAACCTACATAACGAGCAAAGCGGATTTTATCAAAATATGATAAGTAATTGTATGCCTCACGCCATAACAGATTATATCTTCTTGATAGGGCCAACTGCTGGTTGGAAAATTGTAACAAAAAGTCCTTAATAAAAGCTCTTTCTATATTCCAACCAGACACCAACTTTGTCCGCCTAATCCGAAAGGAAATGAACGGAGGGCAAACCTGGTGCTGAAGACAAGAATGTAAAAAAGTCGTCCTCACCTTTTAGTATTTCAATTTTCGATCTAATCTGGGAAATTTTATTTAATTTATCAATTGACTCAGGGGAGTACCTATTCTTGAAATATTTAAATATATTTGCGACGGTATTTGCGGCGGCCCTTAAATTTACGGTAGATAGGGAGGTCAATGGTTCATTGCCTTTCTTAGACGTTTTGGTTCATAGAACTCCTTCCGTGTTTATTACTTCCGTTTATAGGAAGCCTACCTTTACAGGTCTTTATACTCGATGGGACTCTTTTTGTCCTAGGAGACAAAAGATTAATTTGATTAGGTCTCTGACCCATAGGGCATTAATGATCTGCTCGGATAGCACCGTTGAAGATGAAATCAGTTGTCTAACTGATATCTTTGTGGACAATGGTTATCCGTTGGACGTTGTTCAATCGGTTATTCGGGATAAGACTGCAATGTTTAATAAAATTAAGCCTGCTATGGTTAGTAAATGCCCGGTCTATCTCCGTTTACCGTGGTTGGGTAGGATTAGTGAGTCCTTTGCCAAGCAGATTTCATGTAGTTCACGAGAATGTTATTTTGCAGCGAACGTCCGTGTTGTTTTTCAAACTAGGTCTGTCCTTTCATCTGTGTGTAAAGATGTTCTACCTCCCCACCATACTAATTCAGTTATTTATTGTTTCAAATGTAGTTGTGGATGCGACTACATAGGTAGAACGACACAGCACTTGGACGCTAGAATAAAACAACACGTACCTGCGAAAATATTAAACAATCATTTTTCGTCGGGCGATTCCATTCGAAATACGTATGGGTCGTCTATTGCAGATCATCTAATAAATAATCCTACTTGCGCGTTGGATTTTAGTGTGTCCTCGTTTTCCGTTTTGGCCAGGTCACACTCTGTATTCCATCTCAGGGTGTTGGAGACTCTGTACATCAGGTCCAGGCGACCGTCTCTTTGAAAACAAAGAGACTGTTTGCTTGGGCTTGCTGTGCTGTCTCTAGCATCTTGAGTGGTATTACTTTAATTTTATACACGTGTAATTTTATACACTTGTATTTATTTTTCTCTTCCCTGTCCTTCATTCATGTCACCCATAACAAATAGTTTTTCTCATAATTTTCTATTCCCCGTTAAACAGTTCTGATGAGAGGGGACGAAACCGGTTAACTGGTATTTTATTTTAAATCTAACATGGCCGTTAATAAAAAATTGGTTTTTTATGCCCTGATATATATATATATATAATATATATATATATATATATATATATATATATATCCAATGCGATGAGAACAAAAGTAAAATATATAAATTCCAACATTCACAGCATTAATTCAAAAGAGGGCTCAATATTGATAGTAGAGCGATAACTTTATTTCAATCTTTCATGAGTTTCTGATCCTTAACTATGATTAATTAATGATGAACATGTCATTTTCATTTATGATTGATTTCATCACAATTCTTCTGTTAAGCTTGGAGAGTAATTATACATAGTTATTGCTCAAATCCAATATAGTGTTATAAAAACCTTGGAGAATTTCAGTAAGATATTTTTAATCATTTCTAAGATACAATGGTTCAGAGCATAATCTAACAATTGGACAATCTGTCTGTGGCTGACAAAAATATTGGCTCCTGAGAAATTAATTTCGGTTGAGCTCTCTGGTTTGAGGTGTGAATTTGTAAACAGTAACTATTTAAGCTAATATTGCACGACTCTTCGGCAGAATTGGGTCACTGTCAGTCACTGTGTGTTTATCTAAATCTAAAAAATAAACACGCTAAAATTCACCTTCTTCCATGCCGTGCGCCGATGGCTTAGTGGGAGAAGTTCCGACTGAAGCAAATTCAGTCGGGTTTCGATCCTAGCTAGAGGCAACCGGACGTCTAGCCACACTGATGAGCTGTGAAACAGCGAAACAGTCTGTCTGTGGATGACAAATATATATATATATATATATATGCAGAATTCTAGATCTCAAATTCAAAATTCACATTTTTCTTTTATTTCTTTTCTTTCCACAGGATATATATATATAGCCTAAAATAAATAAAGTTAACTATAAATATAGCAACAAACTTCTTAAATGTTTGTAACACCAAAAATTTATATATATATATATATATATGTATATATAAATAAAAAGGAAAGAACAGTAAGATATAAAATCCGGTGTTCTTATAGATATTTTTATTTTCTCACAATAGTGCTCAATGTAAATTTAAATTTACAGAGCATTAATATTATAAATATATATATATATATAAATATATATATATATATATATATATATATATATATATATATATATATAAGAATAATGAATAAATAAAATGAATAAGTTACCTCCCTTATACTGTCGAAAGAAAAAAAAAATTTGAAAATTGAATTTGAAATCTAGAATGCTGCATAATGCAGTAAAATGAACAGTTGAAATGTTTTGAATTTAAAGAAATACATATAAACATTACAGACAATTTAACCCCCTGAAGCTGGTCTCAGATGAGATTGAAAGTACTTGGGAAAATAAAAATTATTCAAAAGAAAATTTGGGTATTTTTCTTAATCAATTTTCTGAGGCTATCTAGAAATTATTCCATGAACTTTAAAAGATCACAACCAAAATAAATCCACATGGTATATATATATATATATATATAAAAGTGAACATTGAAGTCCACACTCAGAGGCAACATTCTGTTTCATGCTGGACGCAATATGTCTGTGTATATATGTATATATATCTATGTGTGTGTAATGTATATATATATGTGTGTGTCTGTTTGTAATGTATATTTATATGTGTGTGTAATGTATATATATGTGTGTGTGTGTGTGTAATGTATATATATATATATGTCTGTGTATATATGTATATATGTGTGTGTATGAGTATATATATGATTAAAGACAAAAGTAAAACTTATCTTCCTTTTGCCTTTATTCATATTGTCCTTTACTGATATAATCTATCTGAAATGTTTACATATATATATATATATATATATATATATATATATTTAGCATTTCACCCTAAACAAGGCAGGAAGCCACTAGCACGTAAGGGGTTACAGAGAGTTGGAGCAAGAGCAAATAGGAGTGATAGAGGAAGGATGAAGAGAAGGATAGGGGATAGATCAAGGCATCTGGTGACATTGATTGACACTACATTTGAATAGTTGGAGATTATAGCTATCAGGGAAACAGGAAAAGGGGAGGGTGTTCCACAGGCGAGAAATGAAGCTATTGGAGTAGAAGAGATGGCTACATTTAACAGTTTCAACAGTGAAAGGGTGAGCGTGAGATGCCAACCTAGTAGAACGCTTAAATTCATGAAGTCTGGGAACCAGCGAAAGTAGCTTATCGGAGCAGTTACCATGAGAGTATTTGTAAAAAAGACAGAGGGAGGTGACGGCACATCTGTGAGAGAGCGACTGCAGACAAGATGCCAGATCGGGGCCAATTACACTGCATATCCATCTCTGGACTTTATCAAGGACCTTGAGACAAACAGAAGGGGGTCCAGACCATATATGGCAGCAATACTCCATGCAAGGGCAAATGGTTGATTTGTATATTTGAAGCATCGACTCCGGTGAGAAAAATTTCCTGGCGCAGCACAGGGAGCCAACTTTCCTTGCGGTAGATGAAGCTATTGTCTCAATGTATTTGTTCCATCTCAGGTCAGCAGTCAATGTGAGACCAAGTAGTCGCAAAGAGGTGCTCTCGTGGAGTTGAGCATCAGACATTCTAATGGAGGGCAGGGAAGGATCTCTGTGGTGATTAATAGAGAGCAGTTTTGTTTTTGAGGCATTAAAGTTAACAGCCAGTTCCTGCCCCAGTCTACAACCGATTGGAGGTCCTTTTTGAGACAGACAGCCAGGTTAGTTTTGTCAGCGACACTAGATTTGCTTTTGAGGCATGAGTAAATAGTAGAGTCATCTGTGTAGATGCCTACTTGGGAACCTATGAGATCAGGGAGATCGTTGATGAAGATAAGGAACAGAGTAGGGCCTAGGATGGAGCCTTGGGAACACTTGTGTTCATGGGATAGGAGCTGGAGGAGAATCCGTTGAGAACGACTTTGACAGGAATGATTGTATGAAGTTAAACAATCAATCTGAAATTCCATAACCCTGAAGCTTGCGAAGAAGGCCGGCATGCCAAACCCTATCAAACACTTTGGAGATATCTAGAGCCATGGCACAAGTTTCTCCATTATTATGAAGAGCTTGGTAAATAATTTCAGTTATGGCCGTAAGCACATCAGCTGTGTGTGTATATATGTGTTTGTGTCTATATATGTGTGTGTTTGTATATATATATATGTGTGTGTCTGCTTGTGTATGTATGTATAAACAGCGAAACAGTCTGTCTGTGGATGACAAAAATATTAGCTCCTGAAATTAATTTCGGTTGAGCCCTCTGGTTTGGGGTGTGAATTTGTAAACAGTGACTATTTATGCTAATACTGCACGACTCTTCGACAGAATTGAGTCACTCTCAGTCACTGTGTGTTTATCCGAATCTAAAAATAAACACGCTAAAATTCACCTCCATTCCGTACCGTACGCTGATGGCTTAGCGGGTAGAAGTTCGGACTGACGCAAATTCAGTCGGGTTTCGATCCTAGCTAGAGGCAACCGGACGACTAGCCACACTGATGATCTGTGAAACAGCGAAACAGTCTGTCTAAGGATGACAAATATATATATATATATATGTTGAAGCACATGAAGTGCTGAATCGATGACCATTTAATTTATGATTTAAATAGGTATCTTTTAGTATTTCTCTTTTTTAATCACTTCTCCCAAGACTATATGATAAAGCCACTAAGATACATGAAGTCACTGAGAGTGGAAGAAAAAGAGAAAACATTAATGAGAATAAAGAATAATTAAAAAAACAACATTAAAAAAAACAGATGATGACTGACGTTACATTTAAGTTCTTGTAAATGTAGAAAACAGAAAAGCAAAATGCTGCAAAAGAGTTTCACAGTTGAGAAGTGTGAGAGAAGAAACTGTTAGAATAGAACTTTTGTTACATCTAAGTATTTCACCAGTAAAATGATGTGACCTCATTTCCAGTAGTACTATGCTAAGATTTATGAAGTCAAGATATGTGAAGAGTAAAACTCATTGGAACAATTGGCATGAAAACATGTATAGAAAAGGCACAGGGAAGCTACATTACTGCAGTTGAAAAGTAACTGAAGTTGAGATGTCAGATCTGCACCAATAACATTGCAGATACTTTTTTAGATTTTGTCAAGTATCTCGCGATATATTGCAGAAGCACCAGACCTGATGTGGCAGCAATTTTCAATGCATGTAGACTTAAAATTGTGCAAGATACTTTTTAGATGATTCATTCTTATGAACTTTGTTTTTTTAACCTTTCAAAATATTTTGTCTTTGGTGCAAAAGCATGTGGACTCTTTTTATATGAGTTTAAATTGGAACACAATACAGCTGAAGTAGAGAGAAACCTCTGAATTTGACATTTGGAGAAGATACGGCTAACGAACAAACAATACAACAGTGGATTCAGAAATTTCCCTCCAGAAATGAGAATTCAAAATAAGCCTCAAGAAAGATTCATGAACATCAGTGTTAACCAACTGGGAAAAATTGTTGAAGATAAACCTAACCTGGAACAATAATATGATCTCTTTTAGCAAACCTTGGAGTTTATTTCTGACTGTTTTTTTTGTTTTTTTATTCACTTGATGCTAATTGGTAAAGGTCAGAAAATAGGACAAATGGATTCTACTTAAACTGAGAGAAAATCATCCTTTTGAAGCTTGCTGATTAATGTTTATATGCTAAATAATGATCCATTTCTGAAATTTTACACAACTTGTTATTAAAAGTGCATCTTTTTTAACAATCACAAACATGTGATTTGATTTTAAAATGTTCAGTTGGTTTAAAATATTTTGCTTGTGAAAATTAAAAATTTTGTATGAAGAACAAAATAACTTGTGTTGGGTGGGAGCATGCTTACATTCCATTCAGATTAAGTAAAAATCTACAAAGTTTGCTATATTAAAAATACAAATGTCAGATGACAAAATTTCAAATAAAATTATTCTGAGTCTTGCTTTTACTTCCTTCTTGTATAAACACTTAATCCATTGGGAATTAAATACTGGTCTACTGGTTATTTTCGTATTTTTCTTTTCTTTTCCTTTTTTTCAGTCTCTGCCATCTTGTATACATGAGAAATGGCATGTCCCCCTTCCAAAAGTAGAGGGTTGCAATGACAGACATAGAACTTTCTCATTATCTAGAAAGTTGTAGAACTAATTCTATCACCCCAAACTAATTTGTTGGCAGTTGTCTGCCTAACAAAAATTTAAAAAAAAAATACAAAAAATAAACTGGGAAATTGTTTTATACTGTGATCATTTCTTATACCAAATTTATTTTAATTAATATAAGAAAAAAATCTGAACACATAAGATATTTCCTGAAGTGAATCAAATTAACCTGGGTCACTACATAACATATTATGAAGGTACTTTCATTAGGAACCCAACTAAAATAATCTGGCAAAGTTTAACCTTCATGCCTGCAAAAAAAGTGGTGTATCAAAAGAATGGTTATTCCCTTGATAACACTATTATTGTATACACTCACTTTTGACTTCCTCAGCAATATTTACAAGATTATAAAAATATATGAATCAAATGTAACATGTTATTTATTATTTACATTTTATAAAGAAATAAACTTAGAAAGAAATCTTTTTATACCAGAATTTATAAAAATTTACAAAATTATAAAAATATATGAACCAATAACATTTACACTATTTACATTGGTTCAGACTGTTGTCCTCATCGTTGCTGCCATATTCACAATGTTCCTGGCTTCTTCAGGTGAGGTGATTGGAATTTCGAACTGAACCCTTTATTTCATCCACCGGTGTAGATTGTTGCAGTTCCACGTGCCATGCCTCTTCCGGATTTCTGAGTTATCTCCCTCTAACTCAACCCTTCAAGTTTTTGTTCACCATTGCAGTAGCCAGGTATTGAACTCACAACTCTTTGGGTCAAGTCACTGGATCCAACCAACACTTTTTTCTACTGGGTCATGGTGTCCTCAATCTACCCTGGTGGACAAAGTAACGGGTTCAGTTTGAAATTCCAGTCACCTGAAGCGTATATGAATATGACAACAGAGATGAGGACAACAGCCCAAAGAATGTAAATATTATAAAGAATTACAATACCTCATCTCAGAAATGTAGACGGAACTAATAACAATACAATATTTATAAAATGGTAAGTAGTAAATATTGTATTGTTATTGGTTCTGTTTTTTATTCATTATTTTATGAAAAATATCAATAAATTATTGAACAAGAAAATTTTTAATAAACATGATTTTCTGGACGTAGTATATTTTCTTCTTAGATTATTTTATATCTCAGATTGTTTTAATTTCCTAAATTTTTTATAATCATGATTTAGTATCAAGGATGCCTAATCAATAAAAATGCAAGGCGTGAAACTCCAGAAATTATAGGTTACCCCAAATCCTACTTTTTTTTATTTAAATTGTTGCTAATTTTTGAAAAAATGCCAAGAAAATCTGCCAACAAATTACCTATTGTCAGCTAAGTTCTGATTGATGAAGAAATTTTATCTATCACAATCTGTTTTATCTATTTATCCTGAAATACCAGTGCAAAATATTCAAGACAACACAAGAGAATAGGCAATGTTTCACCTTCATGCCCACCAAAAAAGGTGTGTCAAAAGGCCAGTTATTCGCTTAATATCACTATTACTGTATACTCCTTTGACTCCCTCAGCAATGTTTATTTAAAAGAATATAATAAATATCTGTGAACCACGTACAATGTAATATTTATTATATACCATAAAGATTTATTATTTACCATTTTATAAAGAATAAATTTGAAAAGAAATCTTTTTATTAAAAAATCAATGAAAAATTACAAAAATTATCAAAATATGTGAACCAACTACAATGCGAAAATTATTAATTACCATTTTATAAATAACTATGAAAATAAGTTTTTTATTCATTGTTTTATAAAAAAATATCAATGAATTATTTAACAAGAAAATTTTTAATAAACATATGATTTTCTAGACATTTCTTGGATTATTTTATATTTCAGATTACTTGTTTTAATTTGCTAATTTTTATAAATTTATGGATAAAAACTTTATTTTCATATTTATTTCTTTATGAAATGGTAAATAATAAATATTTTATTATAGTTGGTTCACATATTTTATAATCTTGTAAATATATTGTCATCCACAGACTGTTTCACTGTATCACAGCTCAGCAGTTTGGATAGACATCCAATTGCCTCAAGCCAGGATCAAAACCTGACTGATTTGGCATCAATTGAAGATTTTACCCCTGAGCTATCAGCACCCAGTAGAGAGGAATGCAGATTTTTACATACTTATTCTTCGAATAAACACACCAATGACCGAAAGGGTTCAATTCATAGAAGAGCATTGCAGTATTATCAGTAAGGTCATTGTTTACAAATTTGTGCTTTCTCTCAGGAGTGTTCATCCAGAATTAAATTTTCCGGGGGCATATATATTGTCATCCACAGACAGACTGTTTCACTGTATTGGCAGTGTTTAACTTTTATGCTTGCAAAAAATGGTGTTTCAAAACAATGATTATTCCCTTGACACTGCTATTATTGTATACACTTTTGACTTCCTCGGCAATGTTAATTTACAAGATTATGAAAATATATGAACCAATAAAGGTTTATAATTTTATAACAAAATAAGTTTTCTATTTGAAAAAGAATTTTTCTATTAAAAATTTATAAAAAATTACAAAATTATCAAAATATGTAAACCAACTACAATGCAGTATTTATTATTTATCATTTTATAAATAACTTAAAAAGATTTTTTCTATTGTAGTGGACCATGCGGTGTGGTGTGATGTGAGAAGTAGAGAAGATGAATTATCTCTAGGTTAAGGCTTCCACTGGCCGGTCCAGCTACATAAAAATGTTGGACTTTAATGGAGTCCAATGAAAGCAAAAGAAAACAAACGAGACCGATATATATGTACACAACAAATATATATTAATACGTGCATTACAAACAGATTATAGCACGAGTTACAAATACATCATTTAAAACATGAATAAAACGTTAGTGTCTGTATGGAAAGTTATTGTGTGTTGAATTGAAATGTCCGTACGGTTGTGAATTTTGTTTTAGTGTTTCAGAATATGGGAAACGCTGTTCGTGTGTAAGAGTTCACATATTGGAAATTTTAAAGAGAAAGATTTTTGTACCTCGCCGCATGTGCGAGGTTTCGGCCCACGGCTGAAATCGACATAGTTGCTCACACGTGGGCGTAAGCAGGAAAAAGAGGAAGAGAGAAGGATGAACGCGTATTTATACACGTGGGAGGGAGACCCCTGTTGAAGGGTTAAGAAATTAGGAGGAGATAACCCGATACTATTCAATCTAATAAATAAATAGTGTTTAATATCTTTCATGTCAGTTCACAAGAATATAGAAAATATTTAAATTCATTTTCATATGTTTTGGTTTCATTAAAATTCTAATCATTGCTTTTTAAAAGCAATAAACATTGCCGAGGGAGTCAAAAATGTATACAATAATAGTATAATCAGTGTCAAGGGGATAACAGTTGTTTTGACACACTGCTTTTTTTTGTGGGCACAAAGGTTAAACATTAACAATAATCTATAATTAAGATCAAAGAAATTATTAATTCCTGAATAATTACTTTGTAATGTTGGCATTTTTAGGTACAAAAATGAAGTTATCATATATGGACTTTTGAGCCAATCTGAATGAGAATATGTGCATTTTTTAAAAGGGTATCTGAACCTTGCTGGGCTCTGAAGCTCTTTGTGGCTGAGTGGTCTAAAGCGCACTGGATCATGCAGTGGTTACCCCAACTAGGGGGGATGCAGGTTCAAACCAACCCAGCTGATAGGCTTGTTCTCTTTATTATGACTCTTAGTGCACAGGCAGGTAGATGTAATTCAAACTGTTTAAGAAAACAGAGTGCCTACACAAATATGTGTATCCAATGAAACACAATATTTAAAGTAATAAGAGACGTTAATTATAATAACAATGTCAAATTTTGAAATTCTCTACTTATTGGATTAATCAAAAGCAACAATATCTAAACAAAGCAACAAGGACACATGGCACAGTGGATAAAGGCGTTGGTTAGATCCAGTGACAGGACCAAAGAGTGTGCATTCAATACCTGGTTAAGGCGGTGGAGAACTTGGAAAGGGGAATTAACAAGAGATAACTGATAACTGATATCCATTAGACATGGCACGTGGAAATAGAACAGTCTACCCCAGTGAGCGAAATAAAGCCGGAGTGTACAACGGCCGAAACGTTGTGATAAATATGGGAACAAAGACGAGGACAATAGTCCGAATAATGTAAAAAGTAGTTTCCAGTTGACGTCACATCACTTGAGGACTACCCAAAGCAGCAACTACTAAAATGGATGTCACATGTAACTCAAACAGAAAATAATGACCTAATCAAGATGTTAACATTCCACACTACTTCAAATAAAAGGTTTGGACGGAAACCTCCCATCAATACTGGAAAGAGTGATAATGGCTACTGGACTTGTGAAATCTATTTTCCTGAAAAATTGTTTCAAGAGAAAGATTTTATAAATTTCAACTGAAAACAATACTGGCTGTTTGGTCAATGAATGATAAATGTTTCCTTGTGGGGAAATGACTATTATTACCATTATCATTATAATTACTATTCCAGAGTTTTGACTTCAAAATTGTCTTTCTAGACTGGCTGCCGCCTAAAGCTTCAGAATCCAGTGGGGGAGAAGAAATGGATTTATGCCTTTCTCATGAGTATTTGTGTGAATTTGAACTTGACTTGCTAATTCCACTTTCCCTGCTGATATCTGTGATGCCACCCACTAATCCTATCCTTTTCATGCATTAATTTGGGTGATCATCAACAGTGAGGCAGCGAAAGATTATAAATGATAGAACATGAAAAAATAAATTGGTTTCGGTTTCTAGTATTCTTAAGAAAAAAGCATAAATCTGAATTAGTTTTTCCTTAGTCTAATCACAAGTTATTCAGAATTTGCTTTGAGAAAAATCCAATTCTATTTGCAAGACACAACTGACAAAGAGAATTTAAGGTTGTAATCATAAATAAATAGAATCTAAATATGAAAATTGCAAATCATATTCTTTTGTATGCATAGTTTTAATTTGCTTTCAATTTCAAAGTTTTGTTATAAAGTTATCAATTTAAACAGATGTGAAGAAATTTCTAATTCATATTTCCTGGGCTCATTGAAGAAACGTTCATTTTATTTTGATGGTGGAGTAATGGATAGCGGCTCGGACTGAGGAATCGTAGAGCCGAGTTCAAATTCCAGTCAAATCCATCAGATTCACTTATGTGTTAATACCCTTGGGAAAGGTATGAATCCCCTTCTTCTCTCCCCCACCCAGCTAATGGGTAAATAGCAGGACAGATCAGGTTCTATAACCTTGGATGGCAACTGATCTACTGCAGAAAGAAATGGTAACCTACTGCAGGAAAAAATCAGTCATGTATCGAAAGATACAGGATCGCATAATTGTGGATCACACATGGCACATAACTGACTGTTATCATCATCATCATCATCATTATCATCAACAACAACATCATCACCACCACCATTATCATTATTATTACTATAAAACTTAGAGAAGAGTACAATTTAAGAAAAGAAAAAGAAAAGACACAATGTTTAATATTTCTCCAGTATGTCAAGTTATGTCTAAAAATTGCATACAGGCATAAGAAAATATTAAGAATTACGAGTCTTTGTACAAAGGTCTCTTGTCTTGAGAAAAACAGTTGTACTGATAATGAATGAAACACATCTGACATGTAATTAACATGATGAGCATTGTGTTCATCTTGAAATTTTCTGTTAGTTGATTAGTTAGTAAAAGCAATTAATCAAATAGTTTAGTATAAATCATATGGAATTCTCCTGTCATTCTGATAATTCCCTTGGATGTTAGAAGTTTGCTTATGTAATTATCTACATGCGTTTTAAGGGTTGAAAAGGGCAATGGATTCTGGTTTGTTTGTACAAAGACCTGTATTTTTTTTTTAATAATTGTGTGCAATTTTTAAACATAACTTGAGGAAGACTGACATACTGGAAAAATATTGTTAATGTGAGAGTGAGTAGCCATGGTCAAAAATGCAAACTAAATAACAGAACTCTTCAACAAACAGAATTGACAAAGATTACAATAAGCAATAACAAGGAAAAGAAAAGAACAGGGCAAAAATAATATAGAGCAAGCAAACAATATATGTGAGGTAAACAAACAGTAATACGGTAAGTTAATAGTAATATGGCAAAAAGTTCACAAACTAAGAATTGGAGTTGTCACACAAAAACAAGTTTGAACAAGCGGATGTAGTATTCTAACTTCAAACAGACTGGGACTGAGTCAGATGAAACCAAGGACCAGCCTATTTTATTTTATTTTAAATCTCATCTTCTGCCTATAAAATGGAGAAGGGAAAGTGTTTTGCAGTCATTCCTATGTGGATTGAAACCAGCAATTAAACATTGTGTCTTTTCTTTTCTTAAATTATACTCTTCTCTAAGTGTTTCAATATACGCGAGTTATATCAATCATTTTGTTTATCATTATTTTTAAGGGTGTGTAAATGGTGTAAGGATTGTTGGCATGGAAAGAGAAATCAGTAAGGCAAGTTCAAGTTTCATTCTAGTGTGCTGCATTCACTTTGGACTGATGCCCTCAGAAAAGGCATGAACCCTTTTCTTTTTCTCATCAACTGTGGGTAAAATAGTAGGGTAGACAACATTCTAGATTTAGTTAGCAGCTAGTCTAGGAGAAGAACAACTGTTCAAAACAGCGGGGAAAGCCACTAGAAACCATTCCACTGTCTTTCCCAAGAAGTTATGGCAATTCACAGAGATTAAAAATAAGGAATCTTCTTTTTAAATCAATTCACACCAACCAAGGCTATAATGCTACTAAGATGCAAGGAGCTACTGTTGTGAGAGAGAGAGAGTCTGGGACACACACACACACACACACACACACACACACACACACACACGTATATTATTTTTTTAATTGAAATTGGAGTAGATCCGAGTAGCGAAATTAGATCAGAGCATTTTGTTTACTGATGAGGAAATCTGATCTAGGACAGGAGTTGTACCCAATGGGATTTGGGTCATTAGAAGACAATGGAAATGGTCGAAATAATTTTTATCGGTTAAAACTTGGAATAGAGCTGAGTAAGCAAGAAGGAACTTTAGAATTCACATGATCTTGGTTGGAGCAGCCAGAACCTCGTGATGATCGCATGCGAGGTGGTGGGGCCGAGGTCAGTTATGATTAGCCAGGTTTTTCTATATAAACGCGTAGTTATGCTGGAAAAGTGGCAGACGGAAGAGAGAGACGGGAGAGACCGCAATCGATCGGCGCGTCGTCGTCGCATGCGTGCCGTCATGAGCATGGGCGCCCGCGTCGACCGTTACGAGTCGCGGCGCTACATGAGAGACGGGAGAAAACTTTTGGCGAGACTGGAGAAAAGAATTAGCCCAGGCAAGAGTTGGGCTATGAGACAGTGGTGAGTCGAGTTGAAGACTCGAAGAGGAGAGGAAGTGACGTCAGAGATTGGTCCCTACTGATAGGTATGATAATAGTGAAGAAGAAATAACCGTGTGTGATTCGTTGGTGAATTGGTCGGGGACCGTTCCCTTACTGTTAACCAATACTGCCAATAAAACTATTAAAATAAAGCAGGGAGAGGAGCTGGCACAGGTGTGCCCAGTGAGAGAAGTCGAACAGGTGAGAGTATGGAATGAGGATAGGCCTGGGAATAAGACAGGTAGCGATGAAATAATACTGAACGAAATATTCCCTAGGTATGGGGCCCCCGAACAGTTGGTTAACGACAATGGATCGGAGAATGTGAATCAGATTATGAGAGAGACGTTGGGAGAATTAAACATACAGTACATAACCACCTTTTCGTATCACCCCCAAAGTAACGCTAAGGTAGAGAGATTTCATAAGACCCTCGCTGATGTGTTAGCTAAACTAACAGAGGATAAGAGGGAAAATCGGGATTTATTCGTAACCCAAGCGTTAGCAGCTGTGAGATTCTCGATGAACGAGACGACAAAATTTTCCCCTTATTACTTGATATATGGCAGGGATGTAGTCTTACCTATAGACAATCTGTTACGACCTAGGAGGAAGTGTTTAGGAGAGGATCATGGCCAAATAGTTTTAGAACAACAGAATAAAATTTTCACGCGGGTGAGGAGGAGGATTCAAAGAGCCCAGAAAAGGCGAAACGATAGAGTAAATAAAAATAGAGAAGTTTCCTTCCAGATAGGTGATCCAGTGTATTATAAAAATAAAATACACCTGAGAGAAGGTAAATTGGACCAGAGATGGAGTCCATACTATAGGATCGTGGAGCAGGTGGGTCCGGTTTCCTTTGTGATCTGGGACCAATTGACCGGACAGGTAAAGAGAGTGCATGCGAATGATTTAAAGCTAGCTGAAATAGGAGAATGGAAAGGAGCCAAAACAAAAACTCAACAGAAAAGGCTGAGAAAAACTACGTTGGTAGAACCTGAAGGGTTAGAGACTGAGAGTGAAAGTGAAGGGAGTGAGGAGATTGAAATTAGCCCAACTACCCTTCGAAGGCTGAGGGAGGTAAGTGGAACCCAGCGGGACATTCTGAGGAAGCAGGGATTGATTCTAACCTTGGGGAAGAAGAAGAACTGAGTGAATGGGAAGAACAGGATGAAATTCCGTTAGCTCAATTGCAGAGTAAATTGCGGGCTGAAAAAGCACCTAGTGTTAATGAGGAATTACCACTAAAATGGCGATTGAGGGGAGCGGTGGAGCCCGAGCCCAAGGATTAAGTGAAACCAGTACAGTGGCTGTGGTGAATGAGTGACGGTCTGGGACTAACTGTGCATTTATCATCAGTGTTGGTGAACTGTGTGGATGTGCCCCATTATGCACGGCGCTGGTGGTGGTGTGAGTTGGTGCTTGAGGTATCGCTCTAAGATGTAACCACCCAATAAAAACAATAAGAGAATGATTGAGTAAGACGAATTACTCTCTCCATCTCCTTGCAGATGTGGACGAGAGGAGGCTCGTGGTACTGACGATGCTAGTTGTGGTAGCTAATACCTGGGAACACAGTGAGAATACTGTATTTAAGAAGACTAGTGAAGTGATTATAACTAGATCAAAGTGGTTGATAACATTGGTGATAGGCGAAGTGAGAGTAATTAAGAGGAAATTAAAGGTGGTAGAACAAAGACAACACTCAATGGCTGAGTCAGTTAGAGAGAGCGTATCTATACTCAATGTTACTAGGTTGGAATTGGCTAAGAATAGAGGGAGTATCAATTGGTTGATTTCTCACCTACAGGTTTTTAGAAAAGTAGTGATAAATGTAACCACATCTGTAACAACCAAATTACACAAATTAAAGGGGTTTTTGCAAAGGTATTTTCAATTATTAGCTATAATGAGTAAGGTACGTCAAACAAGTCACTCTTTAACGGTGTTGTTAGAGCATGTGAGAGCGCAATTAGACATGCTGTCGTTGGGACACCTGTCTCCGAGTATAATAACTCCAGAACGATTAAGGGAAGTACTACTGGAGATACAAGCCAAACTACCCCATCACCTTAGATTACCTGTAGACCCCACCCAGCAAATATGGAGGTAGTATAGCGCCTTGGGATGTACTACCTTGTTGGAAGATGACAAATTGCTAGTGCTAGTGCCGGTTCCATTACTGGACAGAGATAGTACCTTTGAAATTTATCAGGTGATGAATCTTCCCCTTCCCCATCCAAAACTAAGTTCGAAGATAGGAGCGGTGGCTAGGTACAAGGTAGAGACAGAATTTGTTGCCCTAAACCTAGCCAGGACAGAGTTTATGCTATTAACAAAGGGAGAAGCAGAAAAATGCAAGAATGATGCCTTAGATACCTGTGGGTCTGTAAGTACAAATTAAGTGACAGGTAGTCACAATCTGTGTGTACTAGATTTATTTAAGAAAAATAAGAAGGAAATTAGAGATCATTGTCAGGTAGAGGTGTTGGCTAGTGTAATGTTACCTAAAGCAACCAGTGTCTCTGACGGAATTTGGGCAGTGGCCACACAAGAAGAGAAGTTTGAAGAGAATGAGGCTTTGTTAGAGCTGGTAGGAACGAATGCCAGTGGATGGACGGGATTGTGGGAACCCATTGTAAGAGAGATTCCTAAGATGTCGCTAGAAAAGATGCTGGCGTTATTAAAACTAATCGATAAGATTGATCTTGGACGGTTGAAATCGGAGTTAGATAAGATAGGTACGCCGAATTCGGGCTGGAGAGAGAATTTGGTTGCTATAATAACCTGGCCGACCGTTGTGGGAATTATACTAATGATAGTCGTGGACTTGCTGCTTTGGTGGTGGTTGAAGAGGCATGCGGTGTTGTCGACCGGGCAGAATAAACTGGCACGGGAGTGCTTGAGTGAAGGAGGGATTCCAGTTGGTGCACTTTACCAAGGTAGGTCCGACCTGAGTGCCTTGGGACCCCTAACTGATATTGAAGAAGAGTCCATGATTGTCGTGGAAGGACCTGAACCAACAAAAAATTCGACAAAGCCTGTTGTGAAGGCAAGACAAAGTCGGGGGGACAGATTTACGAAATAAATCGAATTTTTTTTTTTTTTTTAGTAATGAGACTGAAATAATTGGTAAGGAGTGTTGCGAACTCCAATAAAAAAAAATGGAAAGAACACTCAAACTAGTGAACTATGTGAAAAGGTTCTATTGCACGAGATCACCAAAACAGTGAACTTTGACCGGAAGTTGCATGTACATATGTATCGTAAGGACAGTGAAAATGTAAATGGGCATAATGAGCCCCAAGAAGAACTGAGGACTCTACCATTGCATGCTGGAAGAGACATATGTTTAAGTAGCCTTCTAGAAAGAAACATGGACTGAGGAATGCTACTATAAACTTTAAGCCCGCACAGAAATCTTATCCCCCATCGGAAGAGTTGTAGATCATTCTGAGATGATTTAGCAACAAGTTAATCACAATACACTCTCTCACTGTCTAGAATCCAGTGTATGAGTTTTTACGTCAACTACTTTTCTTTTCTGTAACCCGTTTCTTTTTTATACTATTCTTTTCTGCTATATAAAAAACATTAACAATTCAACCATTGAATAGTAGTTTGTCCGGCTTTCTGCAGATATTAATTTTTTTTTGCTGCATTCTAAAATTCTTAGCGCAGACTCTCCAGTCATGTCTACATCTTCAGTCGACCGTGAACGGATGAGCATCACTTCTGCTTTCTGGATCACATAAATCACAACATGAGCAGGAAGCAGGATTAAACCAGTGGACCGGTCGAATAATCTATGGATGCTCAGGGGACCTATAGCCACTCCCTTAAGTTCGGTTAGGACCGAGTAGACACCTCAACCCAGAGAGTAAGACACCAGAGGTTGAGGGGCTGGGGCGAAAGTGTCAGACTGTGAGTGAAAGAGAATGAAAAGACTTTAGAAGGAACTGGAAACCCAATCCTAAACAGTGAACAGGGGATAAATTTCTACTCCTGTTCAAAAGACCAGAGATGAGTGTGAACTAGATGATGGGCAAACCTATCTACTCCAGTTGAGGAGAGACAAAAGTAAATAAAATTTCAGAATTCAAACAGAGATTTTAGTAGTATAGAGTTGAAGTAGACTTCCGAAAGGACTAGAAACACCAATCCTAAACAGGAAACAAGGGATAAGCCTCTACTCCTGTTCAAAAGACTAGGGAGGAATGTCAACTGGACAACAGGCAAACCTATCTACTCCTATTGAGGAGCAAAAAATATAATTAATAGATAAAATTTCAGAGTTCAGAAGTGTCTTGAAGGTACATAGTATTTTAAAAATATAATTATCTTTAAGGTTATTGTTGCTATTATTGTTGTTATATATCATTCATTATTGTTGTTATATATCATTCATTATTGTTGTTATATATCATTCATTATTGTTGTTTTCCAACTATACAAGGATAAATGAAATATACATCTTTCAAAATACCTTAATCTGAATAAAGATAAGCCTTGTCTATACCAGTAGAATATAGTTTTATATAAGGTTGTCTTTTGAAATTATAAAGCCTCCTAGATGCCAACTTATCATAGACTCTATTTTACAGCCACTTAATTTTTATTATACTTTCCGCATATTACTCTAGCCAATTCCGATCAGGCCAAAGAAGAGTTACCTACCTTGTTTATGCATATTTCGATAACTGTAGATTATATGAAATATTTATAAACAAAAATGTATGTGCAAAATATCATACAGATATGTATGCAAATACACATGTGCACACAAACACACACCAATATTTCTTTGTATTGAACTGACACTTCTTGATGTCACTAAGGCAGCGAACACACAGATGTCCAAATCAATTAAACTCCATGAATGGGATAAGAGCCATGTTGCAGTTGTTGGCCAAGAATTGCTCACCTTGGGTCACTAGCATCAGAAGATCAAGACTTTGGGCTACCATCTAAAGCTGACAAGGTTGTACTAACTTACTTTCTGATTTAGTGAAAATCATTTAAACTTGTCACAGACATATTACTGCAAACACAAGGTCTCTTGGGAACAATACAGATTTGCATAAATATTTGCCACCTTTACCAGAAGGAATATCGAGAATCAATAAACCAATATTATTTTTTTTGGTTAATCAGCATCTGCATGGGTCATTGTAGTGATAAAGAAAAATACCAAGTCTTACCTCAAAAAAGAATTTGCATTCTCTATGCTGTTTGTTGAGAAAGAAAATCATAATTATGTTTTGGTTTTCTTTAGCAAAGCCTTGAAATATGGTAGTTTTTGCACTTACCAACCATTCTCGTCCAATTACAGTGTTTCTTACACCAATAGAAGAATATTAACCTGGACGAGAGGAACATTGGCTTAGTTCTTTGTTGGTGAAGTAGGCAATTGTATGTTGTGAGTCAACAATACAATTTTTTGACCTCTTTTGATTTATGCCTCTGGTATTTTTGACTTTGGACTTGCGAGATTTATGACCTTTTGATTTACGACCCCAGATTTATTACTTTGGATCTGAACCCCCATCATTTCCCCCAACTGCCCTGCATTCTTCTGTCAATATTCCACTCAATTCTAAGAGAACATATTATCGCTCTATTTGGCTATTGTAATTAGTCTTTGGTACCAAATACAAATGCCATCTGGAACTGTCACGTCTTTGGGAATTTTTCTGCTGAATGCCCATACTGCAAACAGAGAAAAGGTGTCATAGAAATTCTCTTACCACACTAAAACTTCTGTAAGAACAACATTTTCAGCATGACATCTATTTTCTAAAGTTCTTCTTGTCATTATGCTAAGTCCACTTGAATTTTCTACTCTGTACAGAGCTACATCGAACTGACCATGAGAGAAACAGTTGAATAATTTTCTAATGTTCATAATGTTATTATTAATAATAATAATGAATAATTTCCTAAAGTTTATATTAATAATAATGATGACAATAATAATAATTTCTTAATTTCTATATTAATAATAATAATAATAATAATGAATAATTTCCTAAAGTTTATATTAATAATAATGATGACAATAATAATAATTTCTTAATTTCTATATTAATAATAATAATAATAATAATGAATAATTTCCTAAAGTTTATATTAATAATAATGATGACAATAATAATAATTTCTTAATTTCTATATTAATAATAATAATAATAATGAATAATTTCCTAAAGTTTATATTAATAATAATGATGACAATAATAATAATTTCTTAATTTCTATATTAATAATAATAATAATAATGAATAATTTCCTAAAGTTTATATTAATAATAATGATGACAATAATAATAATTTCTTAATTTCCATATTAATAATAATAATAATAATGAATAATTTCCTAAAGTTTATATTAATAATAATGATGACAATAATAATAATTTCTTAATTTCTATATTAATAATAATGAATAATTTTCTAATGTTCATAATAATAATAATAATAATTTTCTAATGTTTGTATTAATAATAAAGAATAATTTTCTTATGTTAATATCAATAATAATATTAATAATAATAATAATGGATAGTGTTCATATTAATAATAATGATGATAATAATAATGAATAATTTCCTAATTTCCATATTAATAATAAAGAATAATTTTCTGATGTTCCTATTAATAGTAATAATAATAATTTTCTTACATTAATACTAATAATATTAATAATAGTAATGACTAATTTCCTAATGTTTATATTAATAATAATAATGAATAATGTTAATATTATTATTAATAATAATAATAATAATAAAATAATAAATTAATTGAACAACAGTACTATTTTCCCTTCTTTTAAATAATTTGGTACAGTTTGAAGAAAGTTTAATTAAACAGTGAAATGTCATCATTGATTTTTATAATGAATTCTTGAGGTTTTCTATTTTATGGCTAAATTTTGACAAGGTAGATATAAATTTCTTCTATACATGATATAGAAAAAAAGAAACCTGATTGACTGAAACAATGCTTATATATAGTATTTTTTTAAATTTGAATTGAAAATAAATAACTCAGAAGAAATATTTATTAAAATATCCTTTTAAAAATTGTTATGAAAATTAAATATTATCTCTGATATTGTAAATGCCATTTATTAGTAATATAATGTTATGGTAATTTACCCACACACAGATAGACTCTCCCAGCTATAAATAGGAGCAGGTACTAACTTTTGGAGAGGGAAATTTCCAGCAGTCAGCTCTGACAGTTGGACCAAACATTCTTGCTGTAACATTCTCATTTGTATTACTGTTTCTGTTAATATATTTGTTTAACTCAATTCCTCTCTTTGTGTCTTTATTTCTGTCCCTAACAAAGCCACAACATATATAATTTATTCAAAAATTATGACATAAATATGTTAAAAATCACTACAAATATAGCCATTTTGTTTCAACATTTCTGGTGTCTTATTGAGTGATGGTGTTTAATGTAGAATAAAGAGTTTTAAAAGGTTCAAATTGACCAAACACTCCTTGATAGGGGAAACACTGTTTCATAAGATGCAATGACCAATCAAAATACAAGTATATGAGAATTCAAAAACCTTGACAACGATCCTTGGTTATAATGTTAGGGTTAGACTAAAATAGAAATCATTCTAACTAATTAATATTAAATTTTACTATAATATAGAAAATTAAAAATTACCAATTTTAAATTTAATCTGTATTAAGTTTAAAATATTATAAAATTATTTAAAGAAGAAACTGATGAAAAATTACATATATTTTGTTATTTATTTTGTTTTAATTGAAAGGCCAAAAACTCAGAATAAACGTTAAAATTAAATGTGGATGTAAAGCTTCGTTACAACTTAGATACTTTTGAAGTGGTGATATGGGCAGGGGAGGATGAAATCTTGCAAAAGACAATACATACACAATCAGATTATAATACATAAACACGTAGACATATATATATATATATATATATATATATATATATATATATAGATATATAGATATATATATATATTATGTCATTCACAGACAGTACTGTTTCGCTGTATCACAGCTCCTCAGTGTGACTAGACTTTCGAATGCCTCAAGCCAGGATTGAAACACAACTAATTTGGTGTCAGTCAAAAGGGAGGTAAGCACCAATAAGGGCATTGCCATTAAACCCATTATGAACTGACCATGAGTCATATTCAGTTGCAGTGTGGGCATACTGAAAATTAAATATAATGGAAGTCAAGGGTACAACTGAATAAAAGGTTTTATCCTCAAGGAGTGCTCCATACTTTCAGCCTTGTGCCATATCTAGGCTATGCTTAGAAAATCACCATTTGAACACAGTGTTTAGAAAGCATGTCTTGCTAGATCAATTACAACCGAAAAGTGAGTTCAGTCCTCACTGGGTGTCCATGCTTTTGCCCACATCTAAAGGGCATTTAGAAAATCATCATAATGGAAGCCAGGAAAGTTTGAAAATAATATCAGTTTAAAACCCTGGATGCTATCTTCCCAGGCAGTACCACTCCTTTGAGAGGAGGCTGGGGTCATTACCCAGTGCCTGAGACATCCCCAAAAGTGAAAAACCTTGACCTTGTGTCACATTCTGTAATGATGTGGGTGTGTGGATAAATACTCATAATGTGTTAACATGGGCTGTTTTGTTTTAATGATATTAAGTGGGGGACACACAGACAAAATTTAGCCTTAAGCGATTTTATAAAAGATGAAATTAAGTGTGCTAGTTCAAAGAAACATTCCCCTGGGAATTTTTATATAAGCTTAATAAATATGGGACAAATTAATTGTGATGCCGAGAAAATTATTTGATGAATAATAGGCATGCTATACCAAATAAAAACTGTTCTGGTTGGAGTTTAAGTACATAATTTAATCTTGGTGGTACTTGTATTTGTTACACAAGAATACTAATATAAGGGGCCATCCCCATGATGCAGTTGTTTAACAAGCTACACCCACTGGCCATTTGTAAATCCAATTCATGCTGGGCGGCCCAGAATTTGGGGCTTTGTCCCGGAGTAAGTTAGGTGATTTATTGCCAGATATCAACAAGCCAAATGGAATTTAAGGTATAATACTTATAAGATATTTTTGCATCCCCTTGCCAAATATTAAATTTTTAGTTAACCAAATTCCTTAATAAATGGAAAAATCTAAAACTCCTAATCAAAACATGTAATAAAAATGAAATAGCTTTTAGAAAGCTCTCATACCTCTGTGGCTGAGCAGGTTAAAGTACACCAGATCAGATGGTAGATTCTCCTACAAAGGGGATGCAGATTCAAACTCTGCTGGAGAGCTTATTTCCTTCATTGACTCTCTTGAATGTGCATGCCGGATGATGTAATTCATACTGTTAAAAAAAGCCAGGCATTGACTCAAACATTGGTTTCCACAAAATAACAATTGAACTAGTAGGGATCAATGTCAGATAAAAAAATCTACTGATTTCTTAGAAATTACTTTGTTTACATTTTGAATGCATAAAACTGAGCAGACACATGTTTTTGAGAAAATTTGAAGGAGAAAATGTACATACTTCAAATAGGTAATTGAACCTTGCGGGGCTGGGATGCTCTCTGCAACTGTGCAACCTAAAGCACACCAGAAAAGAGAGTGATTTCTCCTACAAAGGGGGACACAGTTTTGAAACTGGCCAGCATACATATTCTCTTTATTGAGTCTCTCAAGTGTGTAAGACAGTAAAAATAATTTACACTGTTTAAAAAAGAACAGGGTATCTACTCAAACAAGAGTATTCACTCCACAAAATAATGTTTGTAGTAGTAGTGTGTGTGTGTATATATATATATATATATATATATATATATATATATATATGAAGAAATATAGTCTTAAAGTGTGCTATATTTATGGGATAAAGTACTCAATATCAGAGATAGAGCGTGTGTAAATATAAAAGTGAACATAGAAATCAACACTTAGAGGCGATAGGCTGTTTCATGCTAGATGCGGCCAGACGATTGCATCTAGCCTGAAACAGACTGTCGCCTCAAAATGTTGACTTCTATGTTCACTTTCATTTTTATATATATATATATATATATATATATATATATATATATATATATAGCCTGTAAAAATTAATCACCAATATTTTTGTATGAAAATGGAGATCTGATGAATTAGGACCAAAATCCCAGTCCTAAGAAAATAAATTATAATCCCATGAACCCTTAGTGTTGTCTGTTTCTTAAGATAATTAATATTTGGTCTGTTTTTACATTGAGCTCTCTGGATAACATCCTCCTTGGAATTATCCATATGGATTAACAAATAACTTCATTAACTAACTATATATATATATATCATGATTGCGCCTAGCATGAAACAAAATGTCGCCTCTAAATGTTGACTTCAATGTTCACTTTTATATTTATATATATATATATATATATATATACATAAAGATTTTGATTATCTTTTTGGACAAATAGCACACAGAATGCAACTTTTGAGGTATGACTGTGTTTTATATATATATATATATATATATATATATATATATATATATATGAGATAATGATAGATATATTTTATATATCAAGAACAATAATGGGGGAAAATATATGACAAAGTGGAAAAAGATTTCTTGTGATATGTTTCAGCCTTTAGGACTTCATCAGAATCAGAAGAACACAAGAAAGCTTTTTCCACTTTGTCATACATTTTTCCTCACATATATATATATATATATATATATATATATATATGATACATAAATTACCTTTTTCTTGATGTTAGAATTCAGATCAAACTAAAGGTTATAGTAACGGTGAGATGTGAGATTAGATCTGTGGCAAAATAGCAATTGGGGCTCAGATCTTAAATCAGGGATCATAAGTCTAAAGGTCATATATCATTCTTACATATTAAATCAAAAAAGGTCAAAAACTGTATTGATGACTCAACTTTCCATAAAAAAACCTGTCTATTTCATCAATAAAGAAGAGAGCCAATGTGCCTGTTGGCCAAAGAAGCATTCTTTTATTGGGGACAAGACAGGCTGTGATTGGTTGAAACCTGATGGGCAAGTGCAAAAATTACCATATTTCATGGCCTAACTATTACCTGATTTTTATTTAATTTTTTTGACAAACAGCACAGAGAACATAAATTCTTTTTTTGAGGTAAGACTTGTTTTCTCCTTCATTGTCACAGAATCTTTTCATACAGGGATCATTCAAAATTCATTAACCAATGTTACTGTTGGCTAAAATTTATAAAATCTTTTTCTTGAAGCAGTTTTTCAGGAAATTAGGCTTCTCTTGTCCACTAACTGTTATAGCTCTTTCTAGTACTGATTGGATTTATCCTTTTGTTTTTGGTAGTGTGGAAAGTTAACATCATAATTATATCAATATTTTCCCGTCAAGTTACATGTGCTACCCATTTTTGTTGTTGCTACTGTTAGAAGTCTCCAAGTGATATGGTTTTTTTTATCTAGTAAAGCTTTTTGCTTGTAATTTTAGAGTATACATCTATAAGGTATGATGAAGAATCATGTTCTATAAGATTTATAGTATAAACATTGTATGGCCAACAAATTCAATTCAAGGTTCTAGACAAAAAGGAAATTCTAAATAAAAAAGAAGTGGCTTAATGCTTAGTTTGATAAAAGTTTGACTTTTTTAATGCCATTTTTTTTTAAAGGGCATGTGCAATTATAGCACTTCACAGACTCCTTTATTATCTGTGAATTGTCATGACTTCTTAGGAAAGATAATGGAGTGGTTCCCTTTTACACAGTTTTAAATTCAGAGCTATTTAATCAATAGATGTTGTCAGGAGAAGAATTGCTTTCTTGTTTGTTTTTTTTCTCCCAGGGCATTAGTGTGATTTTGAATTTAGCTCACCAGGTCCCTTTTCTGCATTGTTAACTATTATGCTATTCATGAATCTACAGTTTGATTATAAAAGCATCAAAAGAAAAAGCAAAGGAGTTATATGTTGAAAAACATTTGTTGAAGCTTAGTCCTTACTAGCTATAATGTTAATCAGTTAAAGTTTTTAATTTTGATATTTATTTTCTAGTTATTCAATATTTTTTTCAAGTATAAAATTGCCATGACTACTCATGGAAGTGATATGAGTTAGTTAAACTATTTGCCCAGTGTTGTGCTTACTATGAAATCTGAAACTAAGGTTTTTCTAAATTTTGTTAAACTTGTCATCATGATCAACCTTGCTCTTTACTCTAATCCCGATACATTTATAAGATGGTTGCATTTGTATACAAATTCTGGAGATCTTATCAATTCATTAAATTAAAAATCACTTGGTTAATAATTTCAGATTGAAGTAGTATCATTAACCCAGTTTACCACAGTCTTAATCCTTAAGTCAATATGTAATCTCTCACTCTTAGTCTTATTTGTTAAGCATTACAAATCAAATAAATATACAAGGCGGAATGTACTTGCAGGTTTGGGTTCACTAATAGAGAAAAGAAGTGAGAAGAATTAAAACTAATTTTGACATTTCAAAGTTTTATGGCTAATAAGGAGCAAAACTGAGAAATGATTGCATCTAGAAAAATATGGTAAAAAGTGTTATAGTTATAACCTCTAAGTAATGGCACACAGCCAAATGGTTAGAACATTTGTTTTCTGGCAAATGAAACCTGGGTTTGAATCTTACCAAAGTCAATTTATCAGGGAGGAGACTTCTTGAAAATTTTGGCCTGGGAAAGTGATTCCTGTACATGGAACCTTTGGGAAGTACATGAAAATGAAACCACAGGTTAACCCTAGTCTTGTGAGAGAAACTGGGTCAATGGAACCATTCAGAAGTTGACGGTTATGCTTGCATTTAAGTCACAAGTCATCATGACTGATGGTTTCAGTGTATTAGTCTTGTTCAAAAAATTGATCATGCCCAATTATGCACACTCTTCTTGGGTTAACCCTAGTCTTGTGAGAGAAACTGGGTCAATGGAATCATTCAGAAACCGTTGATGGTTATGCTAGCATTAAGTCACAAGTCATCATGACCGATGGTTTCAGTGTACTGGTCTTGTTCAAAAATTGATGATGCCAGATTATGCACACTCTCCTAGAAATATAGTTATAACATGGGTTCCATGGGTTGTGCAAGTGTCTATAATATGGTTTGACTAGCCACCCTGGCAGTCAGGTCTGCCCAGAAACAAGTAGTAACAGGCCATTAATGCTATATTTTAGATTCTTGGTTAGCTTTCATTATAGAATAGGTTTTTTGCCCAGCTGCTAAATTTTCTTACACTTCAGCTCCGAAGAAAAGTTCCTCAAAGGTCCATTTTGATATTAAATATGAATTAAACATTTAAGCAAAAAAAAAAAAAAAATGTAACGTCTACCAAATGAGCTACTTCTCATTCTTCCAGTTTGGATAGTTATTGTTGTTGGCCAATTTTTAAAGAACTTTGCCAAGATTCCTGAAAGTAATCATAGAGTCCAAAGGCCAAATATATAATGTGTGGTAATTCAAATAACTCAGCAGTGCTTATCATAGCAATTGGCACGCTTGAGTTGGTCTTTGATTTGGTGGTGCTTTTTCAATGCTAAGCAGGTCCCTGCCATGACAAATGGTAGGCTGTCTGGGACGAATGACTTGATGCTCAGTGGCGCGGAGGAAAGTCTTAGAAAAGAGGACAGAGTGGAAGTAAAAAAAAAAAACAAAGCAACACAGGCATACACACACATGCACACACACACATGCACACACACACACACACACACATAAATAAAAAGGCAGCCTTTCTGCCTTAGAAATTCATCAATATAAGAATTCTCCCAAGTCTGTACAATGAATTTCAAATCTATGATACTTTTTGGCAACTGAATTCTGTTTGCTTTTATACTTACTTATTTATCTATTTTTGAACAGATTGGGGTGTACTGAAGAAAAAAGAGTCTGACTGGCTCTCTCTTTCTCTCACTCTTTCCCTGTATCTTTTTTTATTTTCTTTCATTTGATCTTTCACTCTCTATCTTCTTTCTCCCTATCTCAGTACTTTTTATTCCTCCTTTCACTATATTTCTATCACTCTCGATATGTGTCTTTTTTTTTTATTTATTTCTTTATTTCTATCTCTCACTCTCTATCTGTTAATAATTTAATTCTTAGCTCTCTCTCACCCTCTATCTTTTTTATTCCTTCTTACTCTCTTTATCTCTCTCACTCTATATCTGTACTTTTTGCATTTTTTTTCACTCTATTTCTCACCCTCTATCTGTATCCTTTTTGTCCCCTTTTTATATCTCTCTTACTCTCTATCTCCGTGTTTTTAATTCCTTCTTTATCTCTCTCACTCTATATCAGTACCTTTTTCCCTTTTTCCTCTTTCTATTTCTCATACTCTATCTGTATATTTTTGTTCCTTTTTTTTCTATCTCTCTCAGTCTCTATCCTCATCTTTTTTTATTCCTTCCTTCCTTTTTTGTCTATATTTTATTTATTATACTTTTCTTACTCTTTCTATATCTCTGTTCCTTCTTTCTCTCTATCTCTCGCTATCTGTATGTTTTTTATTCATTCTTTTCTCTTTATTACTCTCTATCTGTGTTTTTTTTTATTCCTTTTTCTCCATCTCTTTCACTCTATGACTGTACCTTTTATTCATTCTTTCTCTCTATCTTTCTCAGCCTCTATCTGTAAGTCCTTCTTTCTCATTCTATAAATTGAAGGCACATGTGAGAGTGTACGTGTGTGCAGAGCTTATAACTTCTCTTTCTTGCCAATATTCCTTCTGTCTGGACTCTTACTTCTCCTGTCAATATTTCTCTATTTATTCCTAAAAAGGCTAGTCCAGCTCTAAGTATATCACTGTGTCTGTGTTTCAATATTTCTGCAAAGATTCATAATTGAGGGTTTCCAAGGATACCGATAAATCCATTCATATAGACAAGGGGTGGTAGGGGGTTCAAATATATATATATATATATATATATATATATATATATATATATATATATATGTA
>OZ038479.1:78028454-78058454 GCA_964036315.1 Acanthosepion esculentum | reverse complement strand
ATATATATATATGTATCTATACTGAGATATGGAAAATGAAAGAAAATCTGACATCAGTTATGGTATACCATTTAGGTACTTGAATAGATTTTTTCTTTTAATATCTGGGAATGCATAAAAAATATTCCTACTTCCTAACACATATTTCTAGTCTGTTTTCCATTTAGTTATTTTTGTTTTCCATTTTCTATATTTCTTATGGAGGACTCAATTCAGAAATGATTAATTATGTAATTTTCTGCCATGCAATTCTCTATTTTGTGAAAATACTGACTTTACACCACTTCTTTCTTCCTCTTACTTTTCTGTGTCCTTTTTTCTTTTATTATTCTACATTGCCACTCGCAATCAAAGCAGGAGACCTTCACAAAAAATAAACGCATACTCACACACAGATTCATACACCTACCCACCTGTATATGCATGTCTATACAGACACTTACAAATACATGCAGGCACAAGCATATACCACAAAGACAGTTATCTGCATATATATATATACAGATATACACATATACATGCATCATGGCAAATCGGTTGTATCATTATATAACAGAAAAACAAAAAGCTAATGAGGCTCTGAAATTAGATAATCCCTTTTTTTGTTTCAAGCAACACAAGAACTGCCTACAAAGACTGTCACTAGATGACAATTGTTACACCTTGTTTTTTCCGAGTGTCCCATTATATTGTTGAATCAAGTATGGGAAAGTGACAATCAAAGAATACAAAACACTAAAGCACTGATCTTACCATCAATGATGATTGTTTTCAGCATCAAACTTGTTCCTGTTTTACTAGTTAATTATCTGCTTCTTACGACAAAGTACCTTTTATGTACATCTTTCTTTTTTTCTTTTTTTGCATTCTAAGGACTTTTTTTTTCTCTTTGCGTAATTTTCTTGGCAAATACACCAAAAAGAAATAAAAAAAAAGTCTGGCAATTATATCCAAATGTAATGGCATTTCATTGATTTCATGAGACAACAAATTGGTTTTAGCGCAGTTGAGTGGAATAAACCTTTATTACAATTATAAATGTCTCTTTGATTTCTCTTTCCTTTGTACTGACCAACAAAGATTGCTTTGCAAAAAGAAAGGAAATGCTGACAAAAAAAGATGAAGACTGTTTCAAAAGATTCCAATAAGCCCCAAACCACCACCATTAAAAAAAAATCAGATGAATAAATACATGTTCACTGCAAATATTTCATTGCCAAGATTTTTAAATTTCTCCTGTTCATCTCTAGCTATCTTAGCACAGGCTGTGAAGCAATTTGATCATAAAAGTTCAAAATAGGGCAAATAAATGTTACAGTCTAAATATAATCTGCTTGCAATGTTGTCTACGTTTGGGTTTTACTGGAATTGTGACATAAAATTGAAATGTAGAAGCATTGAAAGCTCTAAACAGAAAGAATTGGTATTCCTCTTTTATGCATCGTGTCCCTTCAGGATGTGGGTGATCATGGCTCTCCACAACTTCCCAATCTTCTTAGCACTAAACAGTGTTTGTCCCCTTACTCCCATTGCCCGTTTCGCTTTTCATTTACACATACTCATTAGGAAGGTTACTCTCTGCTTTCCTCTATCCCTATTGTCTTCAGTACATTCTATGAGTGTCCAATTTTCCAGGCCTTCTTTTCTCAATATGTTCAAGAAATTTCAACTATCTCTTTATGTATAATTGTCCATTTTGCTTTCATTTAATTTAAAACTTCCTTGTTGCTTATCTGCTCTGTCCATGATATTCACAGCATTGTTTCTGTTGAACCACATCTCTGTTGCCTACATTTCATCTGTGGAGAAATTGTTCAACGTTCACTCCCATATAGGACGACTGACACTACGTTACTGTTCAGCACTCTTTTCTTTGCTTATAATGAAATTTTCCTTTTTTCTTAATACTTTGTTTAGTTTTTTGAAATCATCTTTTTGCCATTTCCAATGTGCCTTATCAATAAATAACTCTTTGGGAATTCCTGATCATTGCATAGAGAAGATCATTCTTCACAGACTTTCAAGTGGATGTTACCTTAATTATTAGATGAGGGCATAGAAATTTGTTTTTGGAACCAACAATGCAGTCTCAGTCCTTAAGCTGACTTCAGTTCCCAGGATTTGGCAATGTTGCAAGTTGGGGGGGAAAAAATCCTCTTCCTTTCAGTATATTTTGTATCAATTTCTCTCAGTCTTCTTTCCTAATTATGTCCCAGTACTTAACATTAATTACTACAACGTTATTTTTTTTTTACATTAATTTTCACTCTGTAAAAGGCCCAAGAAGCACTTGAGGTAGACAGTTACAGAGAGGCACTGTTTATGTTGATATTTGGAGAAGATAATGGTTAAGACTAGTCTTGAACAGGTTAAGATTGCAGTGATCTAGAAGCATCTTCTTGGGAGTCAGTTCATGGGAAGAAGCTATTCAAGTGGAACTTACATCTCATCAATGGAATACAAAGGGAACAGGCATGGTTCACTACAATGTGCATGATAGGGTGGATCTTAGACATGAAGGTAAAACTGGTGGAACTAAGAAATGTAGCCATCTGAACAATTTCCATAGAAACAGCAACTGAGGCTTGCAAAGTTTCATCTGTGGCAATGGTGTCATAGGGTAGAATATAATTCATCACCCACAAGGACACAGAGATGCTTTTGGGCTCTATTGAGACTGGAATGTGATATCTGGGCAGCTCCTGCCAATATATAAAAAGAGTTCTTGGGCACCCCAAGGCGGTGTAATTGTTAGCAAGCTTGTCTCATTAGAACAATTACAAATGAGTAGTGAGTTTGATCCTCACTCTGTGCCCCATACTTTCAGCCTTGTGCCACATCTAAGCTATGCTTGGAAAATCACTATAAAAAGAGTGCTCTATTTTAGTCTGATTTATTCTTAGTTAAAGGTCGAGGATAGCCAGAGGATATAAGGTATATTTAGTATATATAATTATTTAATATATATAATTATATATATATATATATAATTATATTTTAAGGTAGAACTGGTGGAACTAAGGAATGTAGTTGTCTGAACAATTTCCATAGAAATAGCAACAGAGGCTTGCAAAATTTCGTCTGTGGCAGTGGTGTTGTAGGGTAGAATATAATTTGTCACCCACAAGAACACAGAGATGCTTTTGAACTCTATTGAGACTGGAATGTGATATCTGGGTAGCTCCTGCCCATATATGAGAGGAGTGATCTATTTTCAGCCTGATTTGTTCTTAGTAAAGGTAGAGGATAGCCAGAGGATTCAGTTACTTGATAGAATTGTACAGGAAACTGACTATTTTTCCGTCATTTTTAAAAATGGATTGTATGTACAAGTCCAAATTGGGCTGTACGAATAAGTGCTCATGGTATGGGGCCTTCCTGGGAGAATATATGATAAGAATATAAGATTAAATTTTTCATAGTCTGTCTATATTTCTGAGATGAGGTATTATGTACAGTATTTACATTAGTCGGACTATTGCCCTCATCTTTGTTGTCATATTTGTCACAACGTTTCGGCCGTTGTACGCTCTGGCCTTCTTCAGGTGGTTGGAATTTCGAACCGAACCCTTTATTTCGATCACTGGGGTAGACTGTTCTAGTTCCACGAGCCATGTTTGATGGATGTCAGTTATCAGTTATCTCCTGCTAATTTTCCCTCTGAAAGTTCTCCACTGCCTGAACCGGGTATTGAACTCACACTCTTTGGGTCTGTCACTGGATCTAACCAACGCCTTTATCCACTGTGCCATGTGTCCTGACAGGCAGTGGAATACTGTAAATTTTTCATATGTAAAATAATTTTTTATTGACTTCTGAACTCATTAAAATTAACATCAGCCAAATGAAGGGTTTGTGATTTTCAGATTTTTCTTTAAACATCCTGCATCTTCTTTTCATGGGGATGCAAGAATTTAAAATTAGATAGATAGATAGATAGATAGAACTTTTAAACCTTTGGTACAAAGTCATATGTTGGTAACTTCTTTTCTACATACACGTGCAAAATGTTTGCATTAGGGTGTGTCAAAAGTATTTTCCTTCTACATACATTGCACACATATATTTACATTCTACACATGGTGTATTTTGATGGTCCTGGCTCTTCTGAATATTTCTGAGTGCTAGTGGTCAGGTTTTCCTCTACCTTGCATCAGCTGATAATCACCCACTTTAGTGTTTTTGTTTCAAATGACAAGTTATCATTCTTAAAATGCCTAAACTAGTTTTGGTTTGATATTATTTCATTTTCTTCCACTTCCTTGAATTCTGAAAGCAACATCAGCAGCTCTGAATAATAAACATCAGCCAGTTTGAATAATGCTTTAAAACTGCAATCGTCATGGTGAGAATAGCTGTTTTCATACAGGAAACATTCGGCATTCATTAACTGAAAAGTTTATATTACTCTCAGTTCAAATTTATAAAGTATTTTTCATAAAAAGGTTTCACAGGAAAAATTGAGTTCTGTTATCCATCTTTCTAGTATTGATGGGAATTTCCTTACAAACCTTTTGTTTATGGTTGTGCTGAAATTGAAACTCTTGATTATATCATTTTTTTCTCTTCTAGTTTTTTTTTTTCTTAATCATTTCAACTCAAGCAGAGGTCACAAATCCACTAAGATACAAGAGTGAAAGAATATAAGAGCGTGAAAGAATATAAGAAAAAGAAAAACATTATTAAAGAGCAAGAACAATAAAAGAACTGGAATTAAGAAGACAGAAGGTAACGATTGACATTACATTTAAATTTTTTAAGACCAAACTTAACTGGAAAGCAAGAAGCTGGAAAAGAGTTCCACAAGCAAAAAGTGCAACTGTTAGCATGTAATTTCCAGTTACATCTAGCCATTTCAAATGATGAGATCTTGCTACCAGTCTAGTACTGCACTTAAATTCATAGAGTCTAGGTACCATTGAGTTCAGTACATTGGAATAATTACTATGAAAGTATTTACATGTTACTCATTTCTATTCTTGTTGCTGTTGGGAGTGTTCAAGTGATGTGATTTTCATTATTTGCTGAAGGACTCTGTGATTTTGTAGTGCCAGACTACAACATTTGATGAAGGACTGCCTTCTTTAAAACCTATAGGATTCATTCATTGAAGCCATTTTTAATCATTGATCTGAGTAAATGTATTTAGATGACAGTTTAAATATTTCTGAACATGTTGGACACCATGCTTTATACTCCTGTGAGAGACTAAATATGATGAGACAATTTAAGAAATTGACTTGTGTTTTCAGATATTAATATAGTATACAGCCATAGGATACGTGTTTAGTACTGTGTAGGATCACCTCTAGCCTAATAAAGTACTGCAACTTGACATGACATTGATTCCTAAAATGGTTTGAATACTCCTGGAGAGATGTTGAGCCACTTAATCTTGGTAACTATCCAGAGTTTTATAGGTACAGGATTTTATGATTCAGTCAAAACAAATATAGTATAGAAAAGGAAATTGAACATAGAATAGACTGCATGAGAGGTGGTTTGACCCAACACTGCAAATTGATACTAAACCAAAACATTAACCAGAAAACATGAGTCATGTTCTTAAATAACCTCATCAGATTCAGACTTTCGTAAGGATGCCATTCATGGTACCAAACACATTCAGAAATATCTAAACTGTCAGCTGTATACAGTCACTATCTATCAGTGGTTAAAAATGGCTTTGAGTGAGTGATGCTTGAGGGTCTTGGAGAAGACCTTCCTTCTTCAAACCTCATAGATTGGCACTAATGTAGTATCACAAAGAACTGTCCCAAATAACAGAAGCTATATAACTTGAGGATTTCAACAGCAGAAACAGCTAAAATGGATATCACATATATAAACATGAAGAGAAAATAATAACCTAATGAAGATGTTAACATTCCACACTACTTCAAATAAAAGGTTAGAAATACTAAAAAAAAGCGATAATAGCTACTGGACTTGTGCAAACTATTTTCTTGAAAAAATATTTTATAAGTAAGATATAAATTCCAAATGAAAGCAGTACTGACTGCTCGGTCAGTGAATGGTGAATATTTCTTTATAAGGATACAGCTAATATTACCATGTTCCATAAATACTCACTAGGAAAGTTTTGTCTGATGTCACTTTTTTTTGTTGGATACCACATCATTGGTGAGTTATATGAAATGGGTTCAAATGGTCAGAAAGCAGTGCAATGTAGCAGTTATCAGTCAATGATGTGCTTAGGTGAGGTATCAGACCAAATCCATGTCATGTGAACACCTCCAACATATTGAGGACAGCACCAGTCGACAAAGTGCCTTGTTGAGAGCTGAGTTAACTGATCTCAGAGGGTCAACACAGCACACAGACCCTACCACATAGCTTAAAATTGAAATATATTGGGTATGAAAATTTAAAATTAAATGACGAGTGTCCCTGTATTTTTAAAGTTCTATTCTAATAGTTTCATTTCTTGCACTTCTCACCTGTCATAGCAAAGAAAACGGCAGATTACCTCATCAAACCATGCGACAGTGTGTCGCATGTATCCTACGAATGAAAATGTGGCACAAAAAAATTACTTGTCAAAAAAACAGTATGTGTTCTGCATGATATGCTGAAAGTGGAATATTCAAATTAGAAACAAGTCAGTCACAGGAGTTGCCATAAAAGTATGCTCATATTGTGCATCCTCTTCCAGTTGTCGACGAATGAAAAAAATGCTCGGTCGATAAAAGCAGTTGGTGTTCTCAAATTGAGGATCAAAGATAAAAATCCATGTATTTAGCTACCACATTCGTCAGTGAGGGGTTATTTTTCTGACTGGTTACATACATTGTGATTTATGACATAGTACAGTGTAACCCGGATATAAGAGACCCGGATATAAGAGTAAACCGGATATAAGAGAAAACCGGATATAAGAGAAATTTTCTCTGGTCCCAAATTAGAGCCATACTTACCTAAACAAAATAGACCAAACCCGGATATAAGAGAAACCCGGATATAAGAGAAACCCAGATATAAGAGACGTATCCGGTCCCGATAACTCTCTTATATCCGGGTTACACTATACCTGAAAATCAAGATTTCGACATTTCTTTCTGCCCCTGATATTCGAGTTTGAACTTGTATATTTGTTCTCTTCGTTGTGGAAGTAATCTGTGACAAATATTTCATTTGCAATCCAAGAACTCTTACACCTGTAGAACTCTCTTTTGCTTTCTGATTCCCTGCCACCTACGATCTTAGAAATTTTAAATACAATGTCAATTGCCATCTTCTGTCTTTCTGAAACTTTTTCTTTTATTGCCCTTTGTCCTCATTAACATCTTCTCTCTTTCACAGTAACCACTTGTGTTTTAGTTGCATTATCACCTTGCTGGGGGGGAAAGGATTAAAAAAAAAAAAAAAATTTCTTCCCATGAACCACTGCCTTAGTGGGACTGACTCCCAAGAGGATGCTTTCCTGATTACTAACATCTTAACCTGTTCAAGCCTTGGGTGAACTGTTATTTTTCATTCATATCCATATAAGCTGGGCCCCTTATTCTGTAACCCTCTAACTCGAGTGAACATCCAGCTATGTACAGGATGAATATCATTGTAAAAAGACTACACAGTATTTATTAAGAATATAGTGTGGTCTTTAGATATGTTTATGAAATAAGGTCTATAAAAACAAAAATGCTTTTGATACATCCAAATATATCAAACAAAGGAATGTTGTTTTTTTTGTTGTTACTGCTTTCTCTGGACTTCACTGGAATTAAATCACTGAATGTGATTTTACCCGCAAATATATTAACCTTGTGGTTCTTCAAAATTATTTTCATATAACATCATTTCATGTTCACAGATTTGCACGTGTGCCTATATAAACATGTCCACCAATATACATAGCCCAGACATTCATCATCTACTATGTATTGTTGGGTCTAACTGTACTATAAAAATTGTACTGAAATTGGATTCCAAAATAATATATGTTTTGCCAGCTGATGATTGAGATTGACTAGTACATGACATCTGTCATCAGTATTCTATATTCTGCCATGTTTGATTCATATATATATATATATATATATATGCACACACTTATATATATATATGTACATTTTGAATTGGACATAGTCCGACAATTTATTAAAGACATTTTTGATATGTTTAACGTTCCTTTTATAGATACAAGTATTTAAGTAAATGCTCTGTTTTATAATAAACAGTATTAAATAACATTTACCGGCCTGAATGTCCGAGAAATTTTCAAAGAAAATTTTCGTTCTCCGACAGGAATCGAACCTGTATCCTATACGGAACCGTCATTTCGCGTGACGTGCCTTAACCTTTCGGCCACAGATGAGCTTCTGGTTAGCAAGGTCGATTTTACTATCTTTAAACTTAAATCTTCCATGAATCTCTTCTATTCATATCTGCTCTTAGTGTATCAAATGTAAACAAATGACGTCATACATTTTGAATTGGACATAGTCCGACAATTTATTAAAGACCTTTTTGATATGTTTAACGTTCTTTTTATAGATACAAGTATTTAAGTAAATGCTCTGTTTTGTAATAAACAGTATTAAATAACATTTACCGGCCTGAATGTCCGAGAAATTTTCATAGAAAATTTTTCATAGAAAATTTTCATTCTCCGACAATTTATTAAAGACCTTTTTGATATGTTTAACGTTCTTTTTATAGATACAAGTATTTAAGTAAATGCTCTGTTTTGTAATAAACAGTATTAAATAACATTTACCGGCCTGAATGTCCGAGAAATTTTCATAGAAAATTTTTCATAGAAAATTTTCATTCTCCGACAGGAATCGAACCTGTATCCTATACGGAACCGTCATTTCATTTCTTCTATTTATATTATATATATATATATATACATGCACACACATGCGTACACTTCTTATATATCTCCAGAATACCATAACAAGAAGTTTCTGATTCTATTTTATGCTTGTTACTTCACAAGTACCCACAACCTTTTGCCATATTCTGGAACCCATTTTCATCTCTGAGTAAGGATCCATTAAAGCAATCAATGATGGAACAGAATGCTGCCAAATATTGAAACAAATTCTTTGGTCTGCAGAAGCAGTGATACAGTGGGGAAAATAAGTATTCAATACTTGAAGACTTTACTCATATTTACTATTGTAAAGATATGGCATACCTTTGAGGTAAATACTTACTACACACGTAGGCAAATAAATAAGGCTGTTGTTTGCAGCATGCGTGGAGCATTTGTTTTTCCCATTGTAAAGGAAGAAGAAAAATAAGAGAATATGAATGGGAAGAAAAAAGAAGGCAGGTGAGGAAAAGGACAAATGAAGAAAAAGTAAAAAGAAGTCAATAGGAAGGTGAAAAAGTAAGGATGAAAAAGAAAACAGGAAAAGGAAGAAGGAAAAGCAATTCTATTAAAATAAAGAAAAGAAATCACAATGATTAGAGAAGGAAAGAGAGTAATACAGAATGAAATAGAAGAATATTTTAAAATAGGAAAATGTATATTGTATAAGGATTATTATGTATGTATCTCTGTGTGTGTATATATATATATATATACATATATATGTGTGTGTGTATATATATATACATATATATATATATATATATATATATATATATATATATATATATATATATATCCTTTAGACATGCCTGATTAAATAAATTACAGACACTACGTCTGCTAATTTTTAACAAAATCCATTCATACTCACGAATAACATTCCGTGTATTGATGTTAAAGGATGAGAGAAATGTGAAAATGAGAAAAATTCTTTATGAAATGAAAATGAGAAAAATCCTTTATGAAAATGAGAGAAATCCTTTAACATCAATACATGGATGGTTATTCGTGAGTATGAACAGATTTTGTTAAAAATCAGCAAGCATAATGTCTGTAATTTATTCAGTCAGACATGCATAAAAGAGAATTTGCTGCCTAAATACACACACACACACACACACATACATACATACATATATATATATATATATATATATATATATATATATATATATATATATTGGGGGAAAAGTATATGACAAAGTGGAAAAGTTTTCTTGTGACATGTTTTGTTCTTTAGGATTCATCAGACTAAATTTGTTATGGTGGTACAACTATATATGCACACGAATGTGGGATGTTGGGAATTTTTAATTTTTTAATCTAGCCAATTTCATTTAGATTCTTTTTCCTTTCCTTTGCTCACCATAATGAGACTGACCACAATTTTGACATAAAAAATTCTACTCTGATCAGAGGAGAAAATTTCTCTATGACAAAAATGTCTAAAGAGTACCTTGACTGCAAGGTCATCTGCAGTAAATTTATGCCCTGGCCCTTACAAAATTTCAACATTCCTTGCAGAACTTCTATTATCAGTGTGGGATATCTACTAACAAAAGTGATGTTGCCCCAACGTAACAAAAGGATGAAACATGTGACAAGAAACTTTTTCCACTTTGTCATATGTTTTTCCCCAATATTGTTCTTGATATGTAAAAATATTTATCATTATCTTATATATATATATATATATATATATATATATATATATATATATATACACACACACACACACACACACACACACACACACACACACACACACAGGTGCATAGGAATAAAAGCTAAAACTTAAAATAAGCTAAAAGCTTAAAATGTAAAATAAACTGAGGGATCAATACCAAAGTTGACAAAGCCTAAATATAATATCATTAATACAATAATATCAAAATCCGCTACTCAGAGTTTCATATATTTAACAGAAGTACAGCAAGCTTACTGAAAAAAAAATTGACAAGGAAAAAGAATAAAATAGAACACTAATGGAGACTGGGTAAATTTTAAAAGAAAGGCAAGAAAGGTGAAACGGAGATAAGATTTAAGGGAAAAAAAATAGAAGAAAACCTGGAAAGCAACAGGGAGAAGAGAAAGAAGAAAATGGAGGATGAGAGGAAGTGGATATAAAAAGAAGGACATAGATAATTAGAAAGAGAAATCTATGAAAGTCAATTAAAAAGGAGAAATGAAAATGGAGTGGGGAAAACTAGAGAGAGGAGAGGAAGAGGAAAAAATCATCATCATCAACAGCAAAAGCAACAAAAATAAACAATATCTGTCTATATTTCTGAGATGAGATATTATGTACACTATTTACATTATTCAGACTATTGTCCTCATCTTTGTCGTCATATTTATTACAACGTTTCAGCCATTGTACGCTTCGGCCTTCTTCAGGTGGTTAGAATGTCGAACCCTTTATTTCACTCACTGGGGTAGACTGTTCTAGTTCCATGTGCCATGTCTAATGGATGTCAGTTATCAGTTATCTCCTGTTAATTTCCCTCTCCAAGTTCTCCACCACTTTAACCAGGTATTGAACTTACACTCTTTGGGTCCCATAACTGGATCTAACTAATGCCTTTATCCACTGTGCCATGTATCCTTGAGGACATCTGCATATGAATTTCTGGATATTATAAGCCTAATGTCTTCAGTAACCATTTTTTAACAACACACTCCCATTCCTGGATGTTCTAATATTTCGAACAGAGCATGGGTTCAAGACATCTGTATACCGTAAACCGACATTCAAAGAACAGTACCTCAATTTCAACTCTCACCATCCATACAGCATAAAGAAAGGGATTGTCCACTGCTTACAACACCAATTCTTTATCCAATGTCTCTGGGTCACCACTTACAAGAACAGGATCCAAAGATTGTGAGTTCAAGACCTGGTTAAGGTGGTGGAGAACTTGGAGAGGGGAATTAACAGGAGATAACTGATAACTGACATCCATTAGACATGGCACATGGAACTAGAACAGTCTACCCCAGTGAGCAAAATAAAGGGTTCAGTTCGACATTCCAACCACCTGAAGAAGGACGTAGCGTACAACGGCCGAAACGTTGTAACAAATATGCCGACAAAGATGAGGACAATAGTCTGAATAATGTAAATAGTGTAAATAATAAACAAAAACAAAAAGTGAAATTCAGAATGATTTCGAGAAGAAAATTGAAATCGGTAATGACTGCTCCCTCTTATTCATATATATATATATATATATATATATATATATATATATATATATATATGAGGTAACAATATATATTTTTATATATCAAGAAAAGTATTGGGGAAATTGTATAACAAAATGGAAAAAGTTTAGAATAGAAGAGCTGCCAGGAATGGTGAAATGTTGTCAGAGACCGGGTGCAAATTTACTGTGGTTGACCTTGCAATCAAGTAACTCTCTCGGTATTTATGTCATAGTGAATTATTTTCTCCTTTGATCAGAGTAGTACTTTTTATGTCAAAATTGTGGTCAGTCTTGATATGGTGAGAAACCAATGCATTTAACATATTGCTTCTTTGTGATGAAAAGAAAAAGACTCTAGATGAATTCAGCTAGATATAAAAAGAAAAATTCTAAAATTCCAAGCACCTCTCGGTCGTCCACATGTGTAGTCATACCAACATAACAAATTTAGTTTGATAAACTCCCGAAGGACAAAATGCATCACAAATAAATTTTTCCCACTTTGTTATACAATTTCCCCATATATATATATATATATATATATATATATATATATATATATATATATATATATATATATATATATATATATATATATATGATGGACTCACCCATCGTATTCGACGTATGAAGGTCAAGCAGCTCAGTTTCTAGTAACTGACAGTCCACACACCAACACATATGATTTGATTATAGTGATGAAGGCATTGTGCAGGACCAACCACACTTTTTGAAGGGCTGAATACAGAGACCTGGTGCACTACGTGCCACAAGGTCCCCAAACCCTCCGCAGGTTTTGAATTCAGAGTTTTCCTTCTCCTAGACCAATTGCCATCCGAGGCTATAGAACCCAGTCTGTCCTACTATTTACCCATACCTGGAGGGAGAAGAAGCGGATTAATACCTTTTCCAAGGGTATTAGCACGTAGGTGAATGTAATGGATTCCACGTGGACTTGAAATGATGGCCGAGCGAGTCGCACATGGTTACACATAATCGCACACACACAAAATGGAGCTATCGTTTCATATTTGATTTTGATTTAGTTTCATAGATTATTAAATGAGCGTTTTAATGGTATATTTTATTTGTTATTATTTTTACAAGAAGCATTTGAATTTTAGGATCAAACTATTCATTTGAATTGTTTACAAACTTCTTATTAAAATTAAAAATATATAAAATATATGAAAATGAAGCTTAGAATGTTAACTTTCAAACTAATGTGTTACCAAAATTGTAATAAACCTTGCGGAGTGCGCATATTACAAAATTTGAGGAAGTCTAAACTGTGAAAAAAATGGCCAAAATCTTGCAAAATCACCAAAATGTCTCTATTTTCAAACCGTAATGTTCATCATACACTGTAGTACATATAAATATAAATAAGATAGAAGCAAAGTTCATGAAATAAACTTTTATTTGATATGCATTATGTTTTTATGGAGATATTGAATGAAATAACACGGCGAGCTGAATATATGCATTGTTTAGTGTTTAGTTAAGAATTTCATCGGCTGTAAAGCTGAGTGTTGAGATACCTAGTATAACATTTTTTATAACTTATTAACTATGCATGCATAAAAGTTGAAACTTTACAGATTAATAATTTGATATATGATAAATTAATTTTTATCTTTCTTCATAAATTATAACTTGATTAAATTTTATTTCAAGTTGATATCCACTCAGTAGGGGACACTGTATCTAATTAATAATTTGCAACAAAAAGAAGTTTTTATTTTATCTTAATTAATAAAATATGTTCTAATATTGTGTCCACTATAATTTGAATATTTTGACCATTTAAAAAACATTACAGAAAGTTTTAAGAAACAGGAGAATTTAATAATTAGAATCAAAGAAAAGAGTAGCAGAATGTTTATGTAGTATTCGTCCACCTATATGGTAGTGAATGCTGGATAATCTCCTTACAGAAGGAGAAGTGACTTGAGACAACAGAAATGTGATTTTACAGAAGGATAGTGAGAATACCATGAACTAAACATGTGAGCAATGTTAAAGTTTTAAGGAAAATGGAGAGAGCTGAAATTTCTAGAGCATATAATGAGGAAATAGGACTTGGAAAATTTAACACTCACAGGACATATTGAAGGCAAGAGGGACGGAAGAAAGCAGAGAATAACCTCCCTAACAAGCTTGTGTAAATGGTTGGCAGAACAGGGAGTAGGAGAGATATCAAAAAGTCAAACACTGCAAAGATCTACAAAGGACAGGAAGTTGTGGAAAGCTATAACTGCCCATGTCCTAAATGGACACAGAACAAGGAAGAAGAATGATTTATTTTTTGCTCAAATTTGAAATCAGATCTTTATGTTTGGTCAATCCTCAATAACAAGTATCACCTCCAACTATTAATAATAGAATCTGTGCATCTCAGTTGAGAGTGATTCAATTTGATTTACATAAATTAATATATGACTAAACAAGGGATTCAAGGCTTTTTTTATTAAACCTATTGGTAGAGATAAACAAGATAATGGCTTGCCGTTTAACAACAAAAAATATTCATTAGGATTAGTTTACATAGAAAATAATATGATTCAGTGATTAGTTTGCCAAACCAGATGTCCTTTAAGCTCATTATTTAATGCCAAGTAACAATTTTTTTACAATAAAAATGAAAAGGAAGCTATTAACTAATAAGAAAACAGAGCTAGACAAAAAGAAACAATGGACTAAGGTGATCGGGATGCTTATTAAGAGTTCTGATAATTCTATCACAAGAATATTAACCAAAATATTAAGTATTTAATAACAGAGACAAAAACATTGACTTTGAGATGTCCTATTAATTTTAGGGGAAACTCTTTGCATCAAGCAAATACTATCAATAGTGTTTGAACTTTTAAAATAAACCATAACTTATTCACAAATTCTTATATTCTCATTCTTGTTGGCTTTATCATTATATTTCGAGCAATGTTATACAAGTCATCGCAAAGTTAGGGTTCAAGTGATATGAAATATAAAGGAAAAATCCATCTGACCTCTAAAACTTCAAAGAATAAAATGTCATAATCTGAGATATCAAGAAGTCTGGTATACCAGAACACTTTAGTGAAAAAAAATGGAGAACATAACTTTCTTTGGGATAAGGTTATAATGATAAGAAAATTAACAGAATAATGTGTAAAGTAAAGGAGGCTGCTTACATCAAGCTGACAAAAGGCTGCATCAGCAAAGTGTATATAGAGTTCAGGGTAAGTAACTATATTCAACAGAATAAGAATTACTTCTTCATCTATGTGCTGTGTTCTCTCAGAACATTGGCAATTATGGCTCTCCACAATTTCCTGTCCTTTGTCACGCTTAGTCAATTTTATCTTTTTGCTATCTCTCTTCAATCCCTTCCATCCATTTAGACAATCACATTAGGTAGGTTATGTCCTATTTTCCTCTGTCCCTCTTGCCTTCAGTATGTCATATGAGTATCAAATTTTCTAAGCCCTCTTTCCTTTTTATGCTCTAGAAATTTCAGTTCTCTTTGATAATAAGTATAGATGTGCTTTTTGTTTCCATTTCCTCTAAAACTTTGTTCTTGCTCATATGTTCAATCCATGGCATTCTCAGCATCCTTCTGTAGAACCACATTTCTGTTGCCACAAGTCTCTTCTTCATCTGAGAGGAGATTGTCCAGACTATGCTAAAGATTGCAAAATTCATTGAAATTTCAGATATCTCCTTCATAGTCTAAGTATGTGTCCTTTTTGTTTCCATTTCCTCTAAAACTTTGTTCTTGCTCATATGTTCAATCCATGGTATTCTCAGCATCCTTCTGTAGAACCACATTTCTGTTGCCACAAGTCTCTTCTTCATCTGTGAGCAGATTGTCCAGACTATGCTAAAGACTGCAAAATTCATTGAAATTTCAGATATCTCCTTCGTATTCTAAGTATGTGTCCTTTTTGTTTCCATTTCCTCTAAAACTTTGTTGTTGCTCATATGTTCAATCCATGGTATTCTCAGCATCCTTCTGTAGAACCACATTTCTTTTGCTTCAAGCCTCTTGATCTGTGAGAAGATTGTCCAGCATTCACTGCCATATAGGTAGACTGATATTATGTAACAGTTCAGTACTCTTTTCTTTGTTTATTGGCCTCACAAATATACTAAGGAAAACATATGAATTGATCCACTTGGTATATGGCGCTGGAATTTTTTTAAATTCATAAAATTGATACTGTCTGCAGGAATCTTTAATGCCCAAATTGAAAATTATCTATAACTAGAAAGATTTGTGAAAATTTCATGGTTTCCTTATTTAAATTTTCTGATGAATCTTTATTCTTAACTCTTAATAAATGGTTGAATAAGATCATGGTGAGTTCTACAACAATAAAATATACATAGAAATTCCCCTATGACATTGTTAAATATTTGAGCTTGACAACCTTAACACCATATTGCAATAATAGTCATAAATATAAATGATAGTTGTTATTTTAAGAAAGAGGTAGAAATGAAAAGATTTGAAATTGATAACTTATCTCATTTCACTGAAACAGCTGTTAAACACGTCTATCTTCCCTTCTTTAGTTCTTTCATTTTCTGACTGAACCCTAGTTATGTCTTTTCCCCTCTTTCCACGTGATCGAAACAGAATAGTCCACTATTTATGAGGTACTGGTAGGAGACATTAAACACTTTTATCTTAACTTCTATCAATCCAAATCTCCATCTTACAAACATTTCTCTTAATAAAAATTTTGAAATAATTTAGCAGATGATGGTATTTTATTTAATTTATGGCTATTGGATGTATTTGTCTATTGCCTTATTTGGGTTTTTGCCGTTTGATACTGTGCATATGAAAAACATGGTTGTCATTGCTTATCAGCCTTCTGGCCGAGATCAAAGTGTAGTATCTGTTCTCAGATCGCTCGCTTAATGATCGCCTTTTGGCTGAGATTCGATCACTGATACATGCCTGGCACAGGGATTCATCCCTGCGCTGGTAGTATCGCGGCTACGTCTAGCTATGACCAGCTCTGACCAGCTTGGACAAGCTAGGACCAGCTAAGACCAGCCAAGACCAGCTATGACTAGCTATGACCAGCTTGGACAAGCTAAGACCAGCAAAGTCCAGCGGCCCGGGTGGAAACACTCGGGTTCCCCCTCCCTCCCCACGTTAAAAACCGACCTTGTGTCACAACCTGACTCAGTGGGGGGTTCAAGTAGATACCAAGTGTAGTATCTGTTCTTATCAGCTTAATAAGCTGATTCTCTCTCTCTCTCTCTCTCTCTCTCTCTCTCTCTCTCTCTCTCTCTCTCTCTCTCTCCACTTCCCTTCCTTTCCCTTCCTTCTTTCTTTCATTTTCTTGCTGAAACCAAGTAATGTCTTTCCATGTGAACAAAACACAGAATAGTTCCTTATTTATGACGTATTGGCAGGGCATGCTGACTAATGAAGGTAGGGACAAACACAATAATAATAGGATAGCAATTCCCTCTAACCAGATAAAGACTATTTTCAAAGAAAGTTTGGTGAATGCATCATTCATAATAGTGATAAAAACAAGGATAAGAATTATAGCACAACCATCTTAGAACAATTTATAGATTTTATGCTACCGATTTTACAATTATTTATTTTGACGCCATTTAAACTGTTGGTTACAGTCTCTTCGGTATGACTATTTATTACTGCACATTACAGTAAATGTAGCACAAGGCCAAAATGATGATGGTGGGAGGTCAGTCTTCCCTCGTCCTGCCTTTGAGCTAGCTCGTCTCAATCATTGACCTATCCATACAAATATTATTCCTTTTACCATAATATCACATTTATGTTTACCAGTCACCAAAATACCTTATTTGCTCAATGTATTTCTTAACTAAAAAAATCTATGTACAATTTTTGTGGGGGTGGAGTAAAAATTACTAATCCCCAATGATTTTTACAATGGCTTAAAATATCTATAAAACTAGATAAAATTGTGTTAGCGTTTTTGCCAATCACCATCTTCTGTCTTAGTACTGAATCCTGTTCTTTTATTGTCCCTTCTCCTCATTCTCTTTCCCTCCCAGTAGTCCCTTGTGTTCTAGTGGCATTATTGCCTTGCTTGGGTGAACTGATTAAAAAATTTAAAAAAACATTAAAGATAATTCATTAAAATAATGGTTTATTTTAAATAAACTGATCCAATAAACCATCGTTATACTGAAATTCATATATTTGCAGAAAAAAAACGAAAACTCAATTCAATGAATAGTTAAAATAAAATTAAAATAACATTCTTGATTAAATTATGCTGCAAAACTTCATAACTTGTATTGGCAAATTATAATCGGACAATAATTTGCTTAAAAATCCTAACACATCCACTTTTAATATCATTTGGGGTCACAATACAAAACACATTGCTTCATTCATTCTGAGCCATATCATATAGCTTTTCATGAAATATTAATTAAATATTTGTATATTTTTTCTTGTTCTTTCATCCAGATCTACTTTTTGGTTTAGAGCTGGTCTTCAAAGAAACAATATTCATAAAACTTTGAGATTTAAAACAGTTCAGACACAGTGATAAAAAATATTATTCTTCATAAAAAAAGTTGCTATCTGATTTTCATTTCGTTTGTTTTTTTTCTTTTGGTTAAACAGGAGTGTTGCAAGTATAGGTCTCAAATGGGTCAAATCAGCAATCATTTACTGAGTTTCATTTTCAACTCTTTACACTTAGAAGAGATTTTTATCTCCCTCTCTCTCTCTTCTCTCTCTCTGTCTCTCTCTTCTCTCTCTCTCTGTCTCTCTCTTCTCTGTCTCTCTCTTCTCTCTCTCTCTCTGTCTCTCTCTCTTCTCTCTCTCTCTCCCATTCCTTACTTTTTTAATCTCTCTTTCTTGAAGATTTTTAAAAAATCACTTTCTTTGCTTGGCTTACACAAGTCACACTGTGTATTATAACTGTGATTATGTGAGCATACTTGAATTTGATCAGCCCACTGATATCTACTTATTACTTAGAGAAATTAAACATTTTGAACCGTTTATTACTTGGTGTTTGGGAGCTTCGTGTTTTGGAATAATTATTAAAGAGATAATAATGGAGACTGACTTGTTGTTTACCCGACCTGTGAACTATTACACTGGGGTAGTGCAGACAGGCTAAAGACGAGTGGCTAAACAAAAAATGCGCAGAAGTACAGAGATTGAGTACCATCAACGATGGAGATATGCACAAACAAATAAGGCAACTAACAGGACAAAAAACATGCTCGTCAACAGACTGCTTAAAAGTACAGAACACTCATATTAGAGAAAGAAAAATTTCTTCAACGATGAGGCAAGTATATTGGCGAACTCTTCCACAACAAAAGAGAACAACCAGCAATACACAGAAATACCGATAGACCTGGAATTCTAAAAGCCGAAGTAGAAGCTGCACTGGTCAAATTGAACAGAATCAAGTCAGCAGGGCCAGACGGAATTGTAGTGGAATTGCTGACAGCCTTACATGAATTTGGCATAGACAAGATCACAGAAACAATAAATGAAATCTACAACAGTGGGAACGTACTGGAGGATCTCAGCAGATCTATTTTCATAGTACTACCTAAGAAACCAGGCGCAAACGAGTGTGAGCTCCACCAAACAATCAGGCTAATGAGCCACGTCACAATAGAGCATGCAGCAGAATCAGGCCAGAGGTAGGACAAGAACAGTGCATGTACGTCAAAGACACCGGAACAAGGATTGCAATATTCATGCTTAGAATAATATCAGAAAGAGCAATACAGATGCAGAAGAACGTGTATCTATGTTTTATAGATTATGCAAAGGCATTTGACAAAGTATGCCACAAGGACCTGCTAGAACTGCATAGTAACCTTGATATATTCGGGAAAGATATCAGAATAATCAAGAGCCTATACTGGCAACAAATGGCATGCATTTGCATTGAGAATGAGCTCAGCGAATATACAAAAATAGAAAGAGGCATAAGGCAAGGATGTGTCTTCTCGCCGAACTTATTCAACCTATACATCAAGGCAATTCTGAGCGAACTGGACATCCTACCAGGATTCATCATTGGCGGCCACAACCTTACCAGCATAAGATACGCAAATGACACAGTACTGATAGAAAGGACTAAGTATAAACTACAAGAAAACAGAATGCATGGTCACCTGTCAAAAGATGGGCCCAAAGTGCGATTTGCAGGTCGGAGACACTAAAATCAAACATGTGCAGAAGTTTAAGTATCTGAGAAGTGTTCTGATGGAGGACGGTAGGTGTGACGCTCAGATCCGAAGACAGATTGGGATGGGCAAGGATGCATTTCAGAAACTGGGCCAAGTACTGCGAAACAAGAGGATTTCTATGGTGACAAAGAAAAGAGTACTGATCTGCTACGTGACATCTGTCCTCCTATACAGCAGTGAATTTTGGACAGTATCCTCAAGGATGAAGAAGGGACTCGAGACAGCAGAGATGTGGTTCTACAGAAGGATACTGAGGATATCATGGACCAAGCATGTGAGCAACAATGAAGTCTTGGAGAGGATGCAAACATTGAGGCAGTTTATGCTTAACATAAGGAAGAGGGAGATGAAATTTCTGGGACACATGATGAGAAAGGAGGGCCTGGAGAATCTGGTACTCATGGGAATGAATAGCGGGAAAAAGAGACAGGAGAAAGCAGCGCAAGACATACGTGGCAGGTTGGGCAGGTGGATGGTGGAGCATGGTCTGTGGGAGTTGGCAGAAACACAAAGCCTGTTGAGAGCCACAAGGGATAGGGGGAAGTGGAGGGCCGTGATCATCTTCATCCTGAAAGGACACGGCACATAAAAAGAAGTAAGGAGTAGGAAACACTTTCCGCAATAAAATTAGTTTTAACCAGCTGATGTTGGTAAATTTTTCAGAGTGCATTTATAATACAACTATACTGAAAAGAAAACTTATATTCCATCATTAAAAGAGATGTATATGAGAAGCAAAAATAATATTCAAGCCCACTTTTTTGGCAACTCCTGCAGCCAAGCCGTTCCCAAATATAATGCTCTGTATTCCTTTGGATCTTGTTGGTACGGCCAAGAGTGAAGGACAATGTAGTCTGAGTGGCACACAAGCTCTGTATACAATCACCCAGGCAAGTGTACTGGAGAGGTCACTTGAGTTTCATTGCCAAAGGACTGAATTTTCACGAAACAGGATGTACCTTTATCTGGCAATATATATATATATGTACATATATATATATATATATATATATATATATATACATATATATATATATATATATATATATATACATATATATATATATATATATATATATATATATATATATATATATATATATATATATATATAATTGAAACTTCATCAGAAACTTGTTTTTTTGGGGTGGAATGTGGGAAATGCAGAAAATATTTTAGTATTTTAAATTCTATGCTGTTTGTTTTCATTGGTCAGGTAAATATCAGGTGTTAATATTTTGTGGTGTTAGTATGTGTATGCCTGAATTCTCGAGGGTATTTTTTTGTTTAGTATTTCTTATAGTGTCTGTGTGTTTAATTTCTGAAGAAGGTAAAAAAAAAAGGTAAGTATATGTATATATGCGTGCATGAAAAGTGCAGAGTAGTCTTTCTCCTATACCAGTCTCCAGCAGCCTCTCCTGCATTTTACCCATAGCTGCAGGGGGTGGGGTGGGGGATTCATACCTTTCTCAAGGGTATTTTCACGTAAGTGAATGTAATTCAGTATGGCTGTTTCAAGAGCATTTATCAGATGCTAACCTTGGTTTCAGGCATGATTTTAGGGCTGCAGCAAAATTACTAGTAACCCAGAGTGCCTTAGCAGTAGCTGATGACACCACCAGGCTTTGTTGGTTCTCTGTCACATTGAAGGAGTACCAGGTTTAAACAGATGTAGTCTCTGCCCCAATCTTTGAGCCAATATCCTTTGATACCAACTGGAGATCAGTTAGATATATGAAAGGTGAAATGGAAAGGACACTATGTCATCTGACTACCACAAGATAATCATTAGTCATAAGCCAATATTTTTATCCATATTTCCTTAACAAAACAAAAAAATGTAAATAAGCAGTTCACAAAAAACAGACAAACTAGGATATAAAAGGAATAATATATATATTTGTACAATTTAAGTGCCTTTGATTTGTCTAGATTCTGATAGTGTAGGATTGTATAGGGATGATGGATTATTAGTTGTTAAAAACTCCACTAAAATTAAGGTAGACCATATTAGGAAAATGATTCATAAGGTATTTAAGGATTTGGGTCTTAGGACAATAGTTACAACTAATGTTAAACAAGTAAATTTTCTAGACGTTACCCTAGACCTTGCCAGCAACACTTTCCAACCATATGTGAAGATTAATTCCAACCCAATATACATGCATCCAAATTCCAACCACCCGCCTTCAGTCATCAAACACATACCCTCCTCCATTGGATTTAGGATTAGTAATAACTCTTCGAACAAAGATGTTTTTAATAAACATCAGGATTTTTACAATTCTGCACTCAAAAATAGTGGATACAAAGATACCACTATTCAATATAAAAGCTCTGTTAATAGCAGCCATAATAAGAAAAGAAGATCTAGAAAGTTCATATGGTTTACTCCCCCTTTTAATATTATGGTTAAAACTAAATTGGGGTGTATATTTCTAAACCTCATCAGAAAACATTTCCCCAACTCTGAAACTAACCCACTTAGTAAAATATTTAATCCTAATACTCTTAAGTTAAGCTATAGTTGTGCAGATAACCTATAGAAAATAATTAAAAAACATAACAACAGAGTCTTTAACACATAGGGACTCAGAAAACTTGATAACCCACCAGGTTGCAAGCAGCAATACTAAGTATAATGACACGAATAATAAATTATGTAATTGTAGGAATCCTAATAATTGTCCACTAAAAAATAATTGTTTGACTAGTTCTGTAGTTTATCTTAGTACAATATCAACACTAGAAAATCCAAATATAAAGAAATTTTACATTGGTAGCACCATGAGACCATTCAAGGAATGTTGGTGGGGTCATATGCAATCTTTTAATAACAGTAACTATACGTATATGACTTCATTATCCAAATACTTTTGGAGTCTAAAAGAAAAGAATAAAACACCTACGGTTAAATGGAAATTGATTAAGAAAGCCCGGACATGTAACTCCCTATATGCCCCATGTTACCTATGCCTTAACGAACAATTTTAAATAATTAGATTTAAAAATAAGACTGATTTTTAAATCAAAGATATGAACTAACAGTTAACTGTAAACACTTAGTATAGAGATCATATACTTTCAATGATAATGATAAGTTAAATTTAATAGACTGTTACCTTTATAACATGATGGTCATCTTGTCGATATGAATGTCTATTGTGTACTTACAAAGTGTTATATATGTCTGTATTTGTATGTATATATTTGTATGTTATGTATGTGTGTTTGCACTGTTGGATGTGTATGTGTGTATATAGGGGTATATGTTAGTAGGGATTTTTTGGGTTTTTTTATATGAGGGTATATGTGTGTGTATATTGACACCTATCATATGTTAACCTGTTTATGTGTACGAGTAGGGATGTAAACTTTGGTAAGTGTCTACTACTACGTATGTAAGTATATGTATGTGCACTTGTGTGTGTGTAAATGTGTATATATATATATATATATATATATATATATATATGTATGTGTGAGTGTATATATGTGTGTATATGTGTATGTGTATATGTATGTATATGTGTATATATATGTGTGTGTGTGTGTGTGTAAATGTATTCGTTTAAATATGTATATATGTATGTATATGTGTTTGTATATATGTATATAGATATGTGTGGGTATTTATATGTATACGCTAGGATGTGGGTGTACTTATATATATATATGTATATCTGGATGTGTTGATATGGGTATTTATATATGATTATATATTTGTGTATATATGGATGTATGTTCGTATGTCGTAGTATGTGTATTTGTATGTATACCTTAGTGTCTTAGAGTGTATCATAGATACTAACTAAAATCTACTTTTGGTTGATGAGGAGTTTTTAATTGCTTATAGACTGTCTGTTGTTATTTTTTAAAAAATTATTATAAACTTTAAATGTATTTTATCATCAATAAGTTAATATTGTTAGGATATATGTAGGTCTCTGTATAAATATTCCTTTTTTTTTCTTTTTTTTTTGTGTGTGTGTGTGTCTATATGTTTATTTATATATATATATATATATATATATGCGTATGTATGTGTATATTTTTTTTTTTAAGCTTATCACCCCAAGCAAGGTTGGAAGCCACTAGCATGCAAGGGGTTACAGAAGGTTTGGAGGAAGAGCAGATAGGAGTGGTAAAGGAGAGGATGTGGAGAAAGATAGTGGATCGATCAAGGCAAGGGGGTTACAGAAGATTTGGAGCGAGAGCAAATAGGAATGAAAGGTGAAAGGATGTGGAGAAGGGAAGTGGATAGATCAAGGCAACTGAAGATGTCGATTGACGTTACACTTAAATAGTTGGAGATTGTATTTGACAGGGAAACAGGAATAAGGAAGGGAGTTCCACAGGCGAGATATGCAAGACATGAAGCTATTGGAGTAGAAGATACGTCTACATCTAACAGTTTCAACGGTGAAGGGGTGGGAAAGGGGATGCCAGCCTCGTAGGATGTTTAAATTCATGAGGCCTAGGAACCAGCGAAAGCAGCTCCTCAGAGCAATTACCATGAAAATATTTGTAAAAAAGACAGAGCGAGGCAACGTCGTGTCTGTGAGAGAGCGACTGCAGACGAGATGACAGATCAGGGCCAATTACATTGCATATCCGTCTCTGGATCTTATCAAGAACCCTGAGGCAAACAGCAGGGGCTCCAGACCATATATGGCAGCAATACTCCATGCAAGGGCGAATGGTTGATTTATAGATTTGGCGGATCGATTCCGGGGAGAAAAATTTCCTGGCTCGTCACAGGGAACCAACTTTCCTTGCGGTGGCTGATGCAACTGACTCGATGTATTTCTTCCATCTCAGATCAGCAGCCAGCGTGAGACCGAGCAGCCGCAGAGAGAAGCTCTCGAGAAGTTGGTCTTCAGACATTCTAATGGGATGCAGGGATGGATCCTTATGGTGGTTAATAGAGAGCAGTTTTGTTTTAGAGATATTAAAGTTAATCATCCATTTCTTGCCCCAGTTCACAACCGATTGGAGGTCCTTTTCTATTTGAACTGCCAGGTTAACTTTGTCAGCATCACTAGATTTGTGTTTGAGGCAGGAGTAAATTGTGGTGTCGTCCGCATAGATGCCGACTTGGGAGTCTATAGCATCAGGAAGGTCGTTTATAAATATGAGGAACAGAGTAGGGCCTAGGATGGAGCCTTGAGGAACACCTGAGTTGTGTGTATATACGTATATATGTTTATATAGTTTTAATTTACGTTTGTTTGATTTTTCATGTATAAGCGTGTATTTGTAAATGTATGTTTATGTGTTTAATTTATATACATATATGTATACATGCATATGTATGTATATCTAAATATATATGTGTATGTGTGTATGTATTTGTATATATGTGCATCTTTGTGTATATATATTTTTACTTGTTTTATTTACTTATTTTACTTTTTTACGTTGCTGTATGGGTTGATATATTTATACGTACTTATATGTATGTGTATGTGCGTATGTGTGTATATGCGTATCTGTATGCGTATATATATATATGTAGGTACGTGCAGCCTTGTATATATATATATATATATGTGTGTGTGTGTGTAGGTCTGTATGTATATATGTGTGAATGTACGATTATATATGGAGATAGTTATTTATTTTTTCATGTAGTGTGTGGAAAACTATATGGTAAAAATATATATATATATTTATTTGTTTAAAATTTTTTTTACTAATTTTATCTATGTATATTTGCCCAGATTAGTTATATTTCAATAAGTAGTTAGAATTCATTTAATAACATATTAAGCCCCGAATATGTTTTGGCTATTGAGTCTGATTGTCTAAGTCAATGTGCATGTGGATGTATGTGCATGTGTTTATCGATGTCTATGTGTAAGGAAAGTGCAAGCACATTTGGTTGTGTGTGTATGTGTTCGTTTTTTTTTTTTATCAAGGGTCGTGTCTCGGCACCGTTTTTTGTGTTAATATATATCTAAATATGTCTGGGCGCTTATGTATTATAACCTGAGTGTGTTTGGATTGTTTTATGTGAGAGGTGATCAGCATAGTTACACTCGTTGAATTAAAATGTTAAAATGTATACATTTTTGTCTAGAGCTATCAACATCCTTTTTAACGTAATTTCAACGAAAAAATAAATTAAATAACATATGTTTTTTTTTTATTTTCTCCTCAGTAATTCTATAATTTTAAACTTAATAGAGATTAGATTTAGATTTCTAAATGGGTAATTTTTTACTTTTAATTTTAATTTCAAATTTTATCATATAATTTAATACTTACTAGTTAGGACATATTCTATTTTACTAGAACCCCAACTTTAAAGCTTTTAATATCTATGATAACCTTGCTTCGTTGTCAAATTTTTTGAATTCTCATATACTTGGTCATTCTAGCTTATGTAACAGCGTTTACTCCTAGCGAAGGATCGTTAATTAATTTGAAACTTTTAAAACCATTTATTCTACATTCAACGTCATCACTTGATAAGACACCGGAGGTGTCAAAACAAAATGACTATTTTTGTAGTGATTTTATAACATATTTATGTTATAATATTTAAATAAATAATTATATATATATATATATATATATATATATATATATATATATATATATATATATATAACTGAATCAATAAGTTAAGTTGTCAGATCCTCATACATCGAAACCAACAGGAGAGTCCATTATATTCAGTATTAAAGTGTGAGAGTGTTAGGTACCAAAATTGCTGGTTCTTTTTCTGTAGTTTACTGGTGGAAAGGCATTTTAGGCGGGCAGGTTTTTGTCTTAAAGTGCTTGATATCAAATGGTAGGTATAGAGTGTTAATAGAATTAATGTGGAGAAACTTGTCTCTTAACTGAGTGGTGTTATTTCACTTATGTTGACTTCAATGTTTTGTGAGTGCATTGTTGTAATGCTTTCACTCTTCAGGGCTATTGGCTTCTCTGCTGCTACTTCTCAACCTTTTTGTATTTATGCATAGTTTGGTGTAATTTGATATCTTTAGGTGTGTGATTTTTTCACTTAATGGGTGCTGTATTAACTGTTTTTATCTTTAGGTTTTTTGCTGTTTAAATGGTGTAGGGTTTCTTGGCGATCGTTTGCTTTGTATTGTGCAGACCTCTTTTCACTGTGTTTATGTATATGCTTCCTTAATTGATTTATGCAGGATTGATCTCTGAAGAAACACAGGAGGAGAAACTAAAAACCAAATTGACTACATAACTATCAACAAAAGATTCAGGAATGCAGTTCACTGCAAAACCTATTCAAGTGCCCACTGTGGAAGCGACCACCTCCACATTATATGTAAACTATCACAGCACCCAAACTGCAATACAACAGAATAAAACCTGAAGGGAAAATACATGGACAGTGTGAAAAGAAGATATGAGGGACAAAATAGAAATGGAAACTCAAAATTGGACGCACTAAGAGAAGTTTTAGTGACATCAGCAAACAACGTCATCCCAAAGCAGAATGGACAAAGAAGAAAAAACAAATGGATGACTGATGAGATTCTGAACATGATGCAAAGGAGACAGAAAACTCTGACAAGATATGGAAGGGAATACAGAAAACTACACAATGACATAAGGACCAAATGCAGACAGGCTAAAGAAGAATGACGTAATGAAAAATGTGAAGAAATAGAGAGAATGAGTATCACAGATATAAGGGATATGCATTAAAAAATGAGGGAACTAACAGGACAGAAAACATGTGCATCAACAGACTGCATAAAATCCAGGGAAGAAATGCACATATTCGAGTAAGAAAAATTCTTCAGCTCTGCAACAATATATTCGAGATCTCTTCCATGACAAAAGAGAATGACTGGCAACCAACAGGCTGGAAATACTAAAACCCAAAGTGGAAGCTGCACTGGCCAAAACTGAACAGAAACAAAGCAGCAGGACCAGACAGAATTGTAATAGAGATGCTGGTAGCCTTAGATGTTTTTGGCTCTGACATGATTACAGAAATAATAAATTAAACATACAACAGTATGGATATACTGAAAGACCTAAGCAGATCTATTTTCATAGCACTGCCTGAGAAACCAGACTGTAATGAATGTGAACTCCGCTGAATGATCAGCCTAATGAGCCACAGAAAAAAACTCATGATCCGAATTCTGATGAATAGAGTGTGCAGAAGAATCAGGACATAGATAGGACAAGAACAGTGTGGATTCATCAAAGACACCAGAACAAGGAACGCAATATTTTTGCTCAGAATGTTATCAGAAAGAGCAATACAAATGCAGAAGGATGTGTACCTGTGTTTTATAGACTACGCAAAGGTGTTCCACAAATTACACCACAAAGATCCTTTGGAACTGCTCAGCAACCTTGACATGTTTAGGAAAGACATTAGAATAATCAAAAATCTCTACTGGAAGCAAACCATATGCATACAGATAAAAAATTAGTTCATCAGATATACAAAAATAGAAAGGGGTGTAAGACAATGATGTGTCTTCTCCCTGGATTTATTCAACCTATACATCAAGACAATTCTGAGAGAACTGAAAATCCTACCAGGATTCGTCATTGGTGGCCACAATCTTAACAATATGAGATATGAAGATGACACAGCGCTGATAGCAGACACGGAAAGGAAACTACAAAAGCTCCTACAGAAGGTAGTGAAGGAGAGTGAGGAGAAAAGACCAAGCATAAACTACAAGAAGACAGAGTGAATGGTCATCAGCAAAAAGATGAGCCCAAAATGCAAATTACAGATCAGGAATACTAAAAACAATGATGAAGTTTTGGAGAGAATAGAAACAAAGAGGAAACTTAACATCAAGAAGAGGCAGTTGAAATTTCTGGGGCAAATAATATGGAAGGAGGGCTTGGCAAATCTAATACTAACAGGATGGAAAGAGGGTCAAGGGAAACCAATGCATGACATACTTAATGGACTTGAGCAAGTGGATGGCAGAACAGGGAGAAATAACAAAAAGACAAAACTTATTAAGAGCTACAAGGGATAGGAGGAGGTGGAGGGCTATGATCACATACATACTGAAGAGACATGGCACATAAAAGAAGAAGACCAACAACAACAGCATAAATCAGCAAAACAACATCAATAAATGCAATTGTCAAAAAAAGACAACTGCCTACTTAACAATAAATGTCTAAACAACAATATATAAAGCCATTGTAACAAACAACATTAACACAGATGAAAAACTTTACATAGGAGCTACAGAAACAACCTTCAAGAAAGATTTAGCAATCACAAAACATCATTGAAAACAGAAAGATACAAAAAGGAACACAATGCTATCAAAAGAAAAAAAAAGAAAATATTATCACCACCAAAATTAAATAGGAAATTATAAAAAAAAGCCATCCCTATACAACAGCAATAGCAGAAACTGTATACCCCAAAGAAAAGTTAATGATTACCTTTAAAATCCAAAGGAAACTACTAAACAAGAAAAACAAAATAATGGGGATATGCAGATATTCAAATAAATACTTAATTTGTTACTTAAACACTAATACAAACAGAAACAAACAAACATGGCACAAAACACAACCCCATTACAAACACAAACCTACTACATATACACACAAACACACATGTATAAATATCTAATCATGACCAAACAAAAAATCTGATGACTAAAGAAAAAAAAGAATGGAACAACTAGATAACACAATACCCGCCAAAAAGCACACACACACACACACCAAGCTCACAAAGGAATA
>OZ038479.1:78003454-78023454 GCA_964036315.1 Acanthosepion esculentum | reverse complement strand
ATAATAATAATAATAGTGCATATGCCTGCTATAAGTTTATCAGACTGGGCGTCATGATGGATACATTGGGTTTCATATATTTGTACCCAGTATGATTTTGTTGCCATGCTGCTTTCTTTCATCATCATAATCATCCTTTTTATAATTCAAAGAAAATAAAATCTGTGTATATCCTTTGGAGAGTGTCCACAAGAGACTTTAAGAATACTTTGATGGATTTTTGTGAAACTTACTTGATAAATACATAAACGGAACATCTAGAAATTATTAGATTTTGTGATCTTTGGCTGAATATTCCTTTTAAGTGTGTGTGTTTATATATATATATATATATCTATATATATATATATATATATATAGATAGATAGATAGATAGATAGATAGATCGAGTATGGGTAGGAAGCCAACAAAATGACAGGATAAAGGACAAGTAAGAAACAGATTTTAATCTAACATGTGTTACTTTATTAAAGCTTTGTCAGAGATCAAGATTTATCCTATCATATATATATATATATATATATATATATATATATATATATATATATATATATTAGAGACTGATGATAGCCGTATACAGAACGGCTTGAAATAGACTATATCTATGTTGAGGTATTTTTTGTTATTTTGCTGTAAAAAAATACATATGCTCTGTTAAAATAAAAACATCAAGCTCTCTGCAGATCAGTTTTAATAATTAATATTACTAGGATCAACCCAGATTATATATACCAACGGATCAATTACTATATATATATATATATACTTTCATGGGAATTGTATATTTTCTTTTTTACTGAACAGATCAAAGCTTGTCAGGTAGGTGGCTTGCTGCCTTCCCCTATCTCTCTTGCTCTTAATATGCCCTATGAGGGCTAATTTTTCCAGGCCTTCATTATGTGTCCAAAGAATTTCAGCTCTCACTTTCTGATTTTGAGTCGAGTCCTAGGCAGTCAATGCAACCATCCCCAAGGTTCACTTCTCAGTCCAACCCTATTCCTCCTCTGCATAAATAATCTGCCAAAAGTGTGCTTTGATCATTTGTGAATATCTATGCTAATGATACTATGGTGTATGGGTACTTGGCAGCTGATCTCTCCCCCAACCTAGCTCTAGCAACTCTGTGGGAACAAACTGGCTGGTTACATTCAATGCCTCAAAAACCAAACCACTGACTTTCCACCAGCTTTCATGGCTAAGACACACCTCCCCATGCACATTGTAGCAAACCACCCTCCTTCCCTTCATGTTCCCCTGGTGAGATGTAAATTCCACTTAAGCAACTTCTTCCCATGAGCCTTTTGGAACTGACTCCCAATAGGTTGCTTTGCCAGTCACTACAATCTTAACTTGTCCAAGTCTAGGGTTAACCATTTTCTTCTACACCAATCAGACCAAAAACTTTCACTAGTTTTGATGAAAAGATGTTCCCTCAGGGAGGCCCTGTGCCTTGACTGTCTATTTGCACTTAAACTCAACCAGACCTCAAGTGGAACTTGTACATATGATGCATCACTAAAGATGCTGGTAAAACAGTTTTCAGTACTGCCTCAGTAACTACCTCCCTCTTCATGCTATCCTCTACCTTTACAAGAGCCAGTTCAAGCCGAAAATCGAGTACTGCTTCCATATATAGGTGGGAGCTGCCCAGTTTTCACTTTCCACTTGATAGAGTCCAAAAGCATTTCCATGTCCATGTAGGTGACAAATTATTTTCCACTCTGCAGCTCCTTTATTGCAGATGAGATGTTGCAAGCCTCTCACTGCTCTATCCCTATTTCTATATCGAGTGTTCAGATGAACGACACTCCTTAGTTCCACCAGTCCTAACTTTCATGGCTAAGACACACCATCCCATGCACATTGTAGCAAACCACCCTCCTTCCCTTCATGTTCCCCTGGTGAGATGTAAATTCCACTTAAGCAACTTCTTCCCATGAGCCTTTTGGAACTGACTCCCAATAGGTTGCTTTGCCAGTCACTACAATCTTAACTTGTCCAAGTCTAGGGTTAACCATTTTCTTCTACACATATCCACATAAACTGTGCCTCTTACTCTGTTGCTTTCTACCGCGAGTGGCCATTGGGCTTTGTACAGAGTGAACATCATTGTAAAGAAAAAAGAAGTCTTCTTTCTGTTATCATTTTCACCAAGACTTCTTTGTCGTTTACTCACTCCATCTATGGAATTTTCAGCGGGGAGATTGTCCAGCATTCACTGCCATATAAGAGGATAGATATCACAGGACTTTTTTTCTTTTTTTCTAATGAAATTTTTCCATTTCTCACCACCTTGCTTAACTTTTGGAATGCTTCTTTTGCTAGTGCAATGTATGTTCAGATCTTGGTTTCACATTTTCCATCCTCTTCTAAAGCACTTCCCAGCACAGTCTTTTGTTGCCTTGATCCCCATTCTTCTTTTATCCTTTCCTCAGTCCCCCACTATACACAATCTTTTCCCTCAATCTCACTCTCTGTAACCCCCTGTGTGCTAGTTGCACTCCCACCTTGCTTGGGGTGAAATGCTTAAAAAAAAAAAATTTAAACTTCTGCACCTGCCTGATGTTGACATCTCCAATTTGTAAATTGTATCTTGGGCTTTTTACATCTTTTTTTTTTTGTGCCATAAGTGGGAAGGTGAAAAAAAATTGACTTATAATAGTCATAAAATTTAGCTTCTGTTTCCCTCTTTTCTTGCCAATGGAGTTCACAGTTAGCTCTACTTTTTACAAAATATATCTTTATAATAAATGGAAACAAATATAATTTTACTGATCTGTGTTTTTAATATAGTTTTCTGCTTATGCTTTACAAATCGAATGAGTTATTTTTATTATCTTTCTATATCTCTGAGATGAGGTATTATGATTACTTACACTATGTACATTATTCAGACTGTTATCGTCATCTTCATTGCTATATTCACAACATTTTGGCTGTTGTACACTCCAGCCTTCTTCGGTGTACAACGGCCAAAATGTTGTGAATATGACAATGAAGATGAGAATAACAGTCCAAATAATGTAAATAATGTAAGTTATTTTTATTAATCTAAATTAATTAAAGTTATGAGTTAATTACTAATTACTTTAAAAAATGCATTATAATTAATCCGTCTAATTAATTTTTATTATGTTAAAAATATGAGGTTATTAAAGATTCTTTAATTTGGAGGTTTTAGAGTAATTAAAAATGTATTTAAGATAGAGAAAATCATATAACAAAATAAGAAAAACCATATTACTTGAAGACTTCCAACAGCAGCAACAACAAAAATGGGTTGCACATGTAACTTGGAGTGAAAATAATGATATAATCAAACTGCTAATTTTTCACACTGCCAAATATGAAATGTTTCAAGGAAAACTTCTATTAATATTATAAAAAGCTATGACATTTTGTAAACTTGTGAAGTCTAATTTCCTGAAAAATTGTTTTGAGAAAAAGATTTTATAAATGTCAACTGATAGTAATGTAGGAAATTCTGTTGTCCATTTTTTTTTATTTTGGAAAATTCAAACATCTAAATTCCAAAATATAATAAAATAAAAATAATGGAAGCATGGGTATGGCTGTTAAATAAATCATTTCTATTTATAAACATGTTCACAGCAATTCGAAAGAGTCAAAAAGAGTAAAAATTATCTTTAGTTGAGTTAAATTCAGTCCACAGAAAAAGTTCTGTTTTAAGAAGATTTTTTATCATCAGCAAAGTTTCACTGTTTGAGCAGTTGTTGTTGGAGACAATTTGTTTGAAGTCACCCACACGTGTTTCTTTCAGCATGCGCTGGGAGGAAGGGAAAAGCTCTGTGGTCACATCTTCTCTTGTATTTGAATGGCTTCAAGACAGTCACTTCTCTCCTGCTGAAACTAAAAATTTATGTTTTTTATTTTCATGAAAGTAGGCTTGCGAATAATAAGGTTTTAGTTTTCTCTGATTGTTCAAATATTACACATGATGTTAATTTTTATCCAATAGGCATTTTGATTTAAGCAGTGTATGCTGTATTGTGGAATTGTTTTGGCATGTTTAAATATGGTCTGTTATTGGATGGAAAATAAAGTTTGGGCGTTTCCAAACACGGTATGTATGTGGGTATGTAATTGTGTTAGAAATATTTTAATATATTTTTAAATCCTGACCACAATATTTTTTAAGTCACAGATTAGAAAGAGAAAAAACAAATGAGTAAATAGACAGTGCTCTTGTCTTTATTTGTGAAGCTGATTGAAACAAAATGGTTGTTATATATACTTTTATCTATGATACACAGAGACCCATGATAGAATGTTATCTGAAATTATCATAAAAACACATCTATCCGTACACCTCAAACCACTTAAAGAAAAATTTATCATGCCTGATTTATGCTATTTTAATGTTAGTCAAAAGAACTTTTGCTTGTTTTTTTGGAGGGGGGTTTCAATTATTTAGTAATACCTTGATGGATCCTTGTGAAACTTATCTGATAAATTCATAAACAGAACATCTAGATTTTGTGTTTGGGTGTATTACAAAATATGTAGGCTAGACAAAAATGTCAAAATGATAATGTGATTCCAGACCCTACCATAAATCTGACAACCTGAACTCTGTGAGGGTAGTTTTGAACCCCAAGGGCAATCCAGTCACTATCAGAGAATCCTCATAGTGATGGATTGTCTTTGTCTAAGTTTTGATATAACACAAAAGTGAGCAGTATATTTGGAGCATTAAAGAAGTCAAGAACTCTGATGGCCATCGAAGCCTTCCTTTCCCAAATCCCTTTCTTCCAATGTTGACAACTCTGCTGTGGAATTCTCGATAGACCCCTAGAATACAGAGTCAGCATGCAACACAATAGCTGTAAATGGCTTCAATGTTTAAAACCATTTTTAAAATTTAGTAAGTAATATTAAATTTGTCTGAAAAATTAAACCAGATCTTGAACATTGTGCATTGTTTGCATCTCTTGAATTATACTAAGAACAATACAGTGATATTTTATTGTTACTGGCAAACAGATTTGAATCCACAATAGTAAAAAGGATTTGATCATGAGCCAAAAATGTTTAATTGCTACAAAAGACACAAGCACATGTTATATATCCAAGTACTAATCTTTGGATTAACCCCAATTCGAAATCTAATAAATAAATATGCATAAAGTTGCCCATGTGCCACAACAATGAATTACAAGTGACATTGTTTATCATTATGATAGCATTTAAATGTGCTATGATCATTGGTATTTTTCAGGAAATCTTGATCTGTAGCCAAAAATTCTGAAATTAACTTCTGCACATTCAAATTTATAACTGGAGTCATGTTTCTTTCATAGTTTTAATTATTTCTCAACAATTGGATTTTAATTCCTAATGTACATTCAATATATATGATCATACTTGAGATGATTGCCATCGCACACACACACACACACACACACACATATATATGAATTAATTATGTACAAGTGATTATTACACTCATTCAACAGGCTCCTGAGACTTTCTTGAAAAGTTTACTGTCACTGCATTATCATTAATGTATTGACATCCAATAGTCAAAAAAAAAAAGAAAAAAGAAAGAAAACAAAAACAGGGAATATGTACTTTGTAATTTGCATATGGTAGTGTATCTTTGGATAAAAATAAAGTTTCCTGAATTTGATCAAAATTTTGTATTGTTATTCATAATGTTTGTCTAATTTCTTGAATGAGGAGTTATCATTATTTACATTTGGACTATTGTCCTCTTCTTTGTTGTTATTATCATAGCATTTCATCCAGTGTGCTCTCTGGTGGTCATCAGGTATATATCAACCTGGGTAACCTACAAGGTATTCTTAACTGAACCCATTATTTAATCTATGAGGGTAGACACTTCTCTTTCCATTTGGAACCTTAAACCTATGTTTAAGCCTCCAAGGTCTCCACAGAGAATTGTCCTACAGATGGATGAATGAGAATTGTCCTCCTAGTTGGTGACAATAGCCTGGTGATTAAAATTATTGTCTTGAATTTAGTGACATAGTAATTGTGAATTCAGTCTCTGGGACAGGCAGTGTATATTTAGACTCAGTGGAAGCAGGGTGAGCAATAACTGAACAGTGCTAAAAATAAGGATTAGATGAGATATCACTAGACATGGGCAGTGGAATGAGAACAGTCTACCTGTGTAGGTTAAATAAAGGGTTCAGTTCAAAATTCCCTGTAGGTTACCGGGATAGATAAACACCTTATGATGACCAGAGGGCACAACAGCCAAAAAATTCTGATAGCAACAACAAAAATGAGGACAATAGTCCAAATATAAATTGTATAAATAATAATATAATAAATATAATTTTTATATTCTGTAGTAAGCAGTATGGATTGGAAATAAAAAAAAGCAGCCAGCAGCATCCCGTTCCCACCCCTTCACCGTTGAAACTGTTAGATGTAGACGTCTCTTCTACTCCAATAGCTTCATGTCTCGCACATCTCGCCTGTGGAACTCCCTTCCCTATTACTGTTTCCCTGACAAATACAATCTCCAACTATTTAAGTGTAACGTCAATCGACATCTCCAGTTGCCTTGATCTATCCACTTCCCTTCTCCAAATCCTTTCATCTTTCATTCTTATCTGCTCTCACTCCAAATCTTCTGTCACCCCCTTGCCTTGATCGACCCACTGTCTTTCTCTTTCTCCACATCCTCTCCTTTACCACTCCTATCTGCTCTATCTCCAACCCTTCTATAACCCCTTGCGTGTTAGTGGCCTCCAGCCTTGCTTGGGGTGATACGCTTAAAAAAAAAAAAAAGAAAAAAAAAAGCAAGATTTGAACTCATGTCCTGTATCTATTACTAACAACCTGACCATGAAAATAGTTTCCCAGTTAAGCCCCAGAGTCAGATCAGCAGAAAAAAATTCAAACATCATATATGACTCAAACTGGTGTTTGATGACTATAGTTGTTCTTCTGTAGTGGGAAATATTAGTTGTGTCACTGCATTAGTCTCCACAGCTGTCTTCAAGCAATATAACCAAAGTCACATTGTCTCTGTTTCTTACTGAAAGTCAAATCAGGAAGGTCTTCATGTTGTAATAAATAGCATGTCGTCTGTATTGGCTACTTTTGTTGTCTCTATAGGGCAATTTTAACTTTTTACAGTGATGCAGAGGATGTAGTGAGTGAGAGAAAATCCCTTATCCCAGCATTGCAGACCCATACTCTACATTGTGAAGATTTTCACTAGAGAATTTGGGATGTAGAAACTCCTTTTTCCACCAGGAAAATTCATCTTCATGAGTTGGTGATTAGACCAATGAAAAGGCACTGCATCCTGCTTCTTTTTTCTTTTTATTTGGACTTGGACCCAGTAACGGTTCTTATGAAATCTATCATATTTCAGAAATATATATTTCCAACAGCCTGTGTGGCTGCTTTTTTTTTGTGGTTCTCTCTAATCTTTAACTTATTCTCCTCTATTTTGCATGCACAATGTTATACTAAATTCCTCTTTGGTTATGGTTTATTTACACCTAATTGGTAAGAAGTCTTTCTTGTCAGACAAGCTGCAATTGTTCAGGATGCAAGTCAAATCACACTAGAAGCTACTTCTTTATTTCAGATCCACTTTCTTTATGTATTTATCACAGACTATGAAATTGGTTTGAGCAGTGTGGGAGAAAAAATCACAAGATAAAATAAAACGAGTCAAAACAATAATAATAATACCAATTCTTCATTTCAAACAACTTAAGATTATAATATCTACTGCTGCATAGTTGTAGACTTTTTAAAGCAACAAAAATAATATAAAAGAAAACCTTATGAAAAGCAAATTTATAATAATAATAATAATCATTTACTAAAGTTAATATATCTTTCAATTTGATAAAACTACTGATAGGATTTGGATAAAATTTAAATCTGAATTTGTAGTTAAATGAATCTCTATTCTTTGGACATTGTTCGTACAATCCAAAATATCTCATGTTCAATCCACCATTCGTGAATTTTGCACACTTCACCAATGCAAAAAACAATCCCCCTTCTCACTGCTTCAGCCCTTTTATCATGCCAACACCATGGCTGACAAACCAATTAGTGTTCTTTGCTTTTATTCTCAGTTACCAAGTCAAATAGCTTCCTCCAGTCTGACCAATCATCACATTTGCTATTGGTCGAACCATGCTAAGCTGTACAAAAGCCACTATTACAGCATATACTGTTTAAACCATGTAACATGAAGAGGGGAAATTAGTACAATTTCCAAGGAACAAAATGCCGATACTATGTCTCAAGTGTTGAGATAAGGAACTTATTTTCCTTTACACTAAATGCAAGCCACTCTGATTTGCTTGCTTCTACATGATTATTAACCACAGAATTACACATAAAACTCAATTTGTTAAAAAAAATAATGAAGTTTATGAATTTTAATATGAAAATACTTCAAAATTCAAATGTAAATTATCTATTTTTATATATTAATGTCACATAATTGTGTGGTATAATATTGCATAAAATAAAGTATTAATTTAAAATCATCACCTAGATTTTTCACAAATTATTTTTCAGCATCTACAATATATATATATATATATATATATATATATATATATATATATATAAATATAAAAGTGAACATAGAAGTCAACACTTAGAGGCGACAGTCTGTTTCATGCTAGTGCAATCATCAGAGCATGAAACAGACTGTCGCCTCTAAGTGTTGACTTCTATGTTCACTTTTATATTTACACACGCTCTATCTCTGATATTGAGCACTTTATCCCATAAATATAGCACACTTTAAGACTATATTTCTTCATATATATATATATATATATATATATATATATATATACTTTGCTCACTGTAAATAAGAAATACAAAAATATCTTACATAGGATATACCACAACCACACTCTCACAGAGATTCATCTGCCACTTATTGAAGTACCATCAAACAACACATTAATAAGCAGCATAAGGATCATAATAACATTAGACAACTACTCACAAACAATACCAAAGTACTATCAAAATCAAATAATAAAAACAGACTTATGATCCTTGAAGCAGTACTCATACAACAAAAACAACCATCACTAAAGAAAAACAATGATAACTGTTATACCATACCCATGGATTATAATGGGTATGTCCCAATCCATATAAATACAGTAGAATATACTGTATGGGGTAGTCATTTGCATTTTACTTGGGTTTCACCTTGATTCACCATTAGAAGTTGATTACTTACTACATGCCACTGACGAATCTTGTATATTGTTTCTGTTATAAATATTATCATTCCATTTCCAACCTTTGTTTTGGTTATTCTTATTAAGTAACCTTTTCCTAAATTATAACAATAACTTAAGAGCTCACATCTTCAAATGTATATAAAAAAAAACACACCTCCCTTATGTCACAATAGTCACTTATTCTATGAAACTTACCAACTGTCTACCTACCTTGATGATGACTTAAGAAAGTAAAAACTTGGACATGTACTTTTCACCTGAAATGACAATTTCTGACTGAATTTCCTCCTCCTTGTCTGAGAAGTATTATCCATAATTTGGAAATGTCAATCATTAATTAAAATTAATTGACACAAAATGTCTCTTGTTTTTATAATATTTGCCTTAAATATAAAGTAGTAATTTTACAGCATAATTATGCAATACCAAAAAACACTTTCCAATGTTTTAAGCTGTTCTTTCTTTTCTGGCAAGATGATGGCCTACCACTTGACTCTCCAACTGTTTCTGATTGTTTAAATTGAACCAGCAAAGACTAAATGCATAATCCAGATGTTTAAATTCCTGTTCTTTGACTTGAAATGACTAAACATTTGCTTCTGTTATAAATTCTAATAATTTTCACAGACTGATGAGGTGCCCAATATCATCATCATCATCATCATCATCATCATCATCATCATCATAGACATTCAAGGATGAAAGTGATATCTGCAAAAATAAAACAATTTAATTTAATGGAAAGAACATTTTTTTTTTTAAATAAAGAAGTCATTTTTTTTTATTTAAAAGTAATTTTTAGCTTAACTTATACAGTAAAATTTATGAAAAACTGTAGAAAATTTTTGTGCGATACTTTTTGTCCTCCAGTACTTCATCCGACTAAAGTGATGTTTATCTTGAATTAAATACACATATGCACAAAGGGGTGGGGGATGCTGAAATTTTAAACTTTTAAATACGCCTTTTTTTTTTTTCAGTATCTCTTTGGGTATATAGTCTAGCCAATTTTATTTAGTTTCTTTTTGTTTATATTTTTATCATGCGTTGTGACAATAGAAGATATGCCAAGAAAGGTGAAATGTTAAAGGAACCTGGATGCAAATTTACTGTAGGTTATCTAGCGATTAAAGCACTTTCTATACACTTTCATCTTAGTAAATTGCTTTCTCTTTTAATTAAAGTAGTATTTTTAAATAAAAATTAGGGTCAGACTCATTACAGTAAGCAACTAATGGATTGGGTGTGTTGTTTTCTAAAAGATCCCTTTTGTGATCATATAATGCTTTATTTAAATTCCTTGAAGTTTCTCCTATTTATTCCTTGTGGTAACCCTTACAGGTAATAGAGTAAATTCCTCCTTCATGTCTTAGCTTATTATTTACTTTTGTATTAATTTCTTCCACATTTATATATATACATGGTGTGAAGATTGCTTGAGGTGTAAAAGTAACAGTCACTATGCAGTGTTGATTCTTATGTCCAGTTCTCACTATCCCTACAAATGCTTTATCTCAGATATTGAGCAATGTTCCCCACTAAAATTCACAAATTTTAGCTAAGGTCGCATTCGATTGGTTAATCGCGGTAAAGCCCACAAGCCTATTTGTATTCTGTTCTTTTTCCCCTGAAAAAAGAGGAAGTATTCTGTTTTTGAAATGAAATTAATCGTTCACTCACCAGTAGTTTAACATCAGCTGAGGAGACACATTTGTAGCGTCAAAATATAATTGTAATTGTGTAGCGATTTTTAACATGTTTTAGTTTTAATATCCTAAAATAAATAATATATATATATATATATATATATATATATATATATATATATATAGGTTAAATGAGAACAAATAGTGTATAGTTCCACTGTCCATAACATTTAATTTAAAAGAGGTCTCAATACATAGTAGAGCTAAATATTATGATTTTTTTTTTGAGAGAGAGAAAAAGCGAAAGACAGGAAGTATTCTGCTTTTTGAAATTGAAATAATTGTTCACTCACCAGTAGTTTAACATCAGCTGAGGAGACACATTTGTAGTGTCAAAATATAATTGTAATTGTGTAGCGATTTTTAACATGTTTTAGTTTTAATATCCTAAAATGAATAATATTTAGCTCTACTCTGTATTGATTCTGGTTTTAAATTAAATGTTACATACAGTGGAATTATATTCCATTTGTTCTCATTTTACCTGGATATATATATATATATATATATATATATATATATATATATATATGTATGCAGGTGTGCCGTGAAATAGGAAAGAACACGTTAGGTAGATAATCCGGTGTTCCTTAATATTTAGCTTTATTTTCAAAAGGACAGTGCTCCATACAGAAGTAGAGCTTATATTATAATAATATTTTTAGTTTTTAAAAAATATGATTCCTCCGCTACATAAGAGTTCTCATGTTTCAAAAGCGAGAGCCGAGACCCCTAACATAATTTTTTAAGTTATGAAGAGTTAAGGCGTCGTATTCCCAAATTCTCGCTTGACAAGGAAACGGGTCCAGACGCCTTAACTCTTCATAACTTAAAAAATTATGTTAGGGGTCTCGGCTCTCGCTTTTGAAACATGAGAACTCTTATGTAGCGGAGGAATCATATTTTTAAAAACTAAAAATATTATTATAATATATATATATATATATATATATATATATATATATATATATATATATATATATATATGGGTACCTGAAGATTGCACATTTGCATGAAACTCTGAGTCATGCTATCAACGTTGGATATTATGCATAATCACTAATATATATATATATATATATATATAGGGTGTATTTTGGTATCAATTTTGAAGGATAGTTTCACCTAGCACTACAAATTAAAACTTGAGTCATGTTCTTAAATAGATTTTCATATGCATGGTGCCAAATGTCAAACTGTCAAGCAATTTCTCAGATCAATGATTAAAAATGGTTTTGAGTGAATGAAGCTTGTAGGTCTTAGAGAAGAATCATCCTTCTTTGAACCTCACAGCCTTGTGCTTATAATCACATACAAAGAACTGTACCAAATAACTGAAACTACATTACTGGAGGACTTTCAACAGCAGCAACAACTAAAATGTATAGAGCATGTAAATGGAAGAGAAAATAATGACATAATTAAGACGTCGACATGCCACATTACTTCCCTGAAAAGGTTAGGAAGGAAACCTCCATCAATATTGGAAACAATGATAACAGTTACATTATGATATAAATTATTTTATAAATTTCAACTAGAAGTAGTTCGGACAGCTCGGTCAATAAATGCTGAATGTTTTCTTATAAGGAAACAGCTAATATTACCATTACCATTTGAATTGATGTAACTTTAGTTGAAGACCAATAAATGTTCTTTTTTTAAGAATTTTTTATTTAATATATAGTTTGAAATATTTTTCTGGTTTCTGGGTAGAATTTGAATATAAATTGCCCGATGTTTTCTCAATCATTTCAGCTTTCATAAGCTCTTATCAAACAGCTTTATATTTGTGTTGACAGGGTTGTGTCTATGTGTGTTTATTTGGCGGTGTTCCAGTATTGCAGCCTCTTGCATTGAAGTGTCTCATTTCAGATTTTTTCAAATATCTAGTCTTCCGTCTGTGAGTTAGTGGCATTGTGTCAGTTTTTTTTTTAAATATTATTTTTAGGAAATATATTAAGAATGTTCATTTTTAAATTGAATAAAATTTTATTAATGTTTGTTTGTTTGTTTGTTTGTCATGCCTCCTTATCTTTGTAACAAGAAGATTACCTCAGGAGTGTCAACATGGACCATTGGGAATTATTATTTGTAGAACAGATGCCTCTAGCCAGACATCCACATGCTACAACACAATTATGAAGGTCACAGTGGTGTAAGAAAGAATTCACCTGGGGGACTTAACAGTGCTCTGTCGTATTCAGCAATGAGAGCAGGTTATATATTCATTCAAGTGATTGTCATTTGCATGTGCAACATAGATCTGGAGAAGTGACATCTTCCAAAGTGTATTCATTTATGACTCACCATAATTTACAACACTTGCTTTCCTTTATTATTTACAGAGGGAATATTGAACAGTGTTCAACCCATTCTGCTGCAATTCCTGCCACAGAAAAATTATATGCTGTTCCAGCAGCATAATCCCTGCTCACGCGATGCCCATGCTACTCAGCATGCTCTGTAAGATGATTGGTAACTTTCCTGTATGGGACATGATGGGACTACAGCTGACTTATTCAGTTAGATCACCTAAATCTCTAGCTGTATTGTATCAAATGATGCAAGAGTCATGAAATAATGTATCAGAAATTTGTATTTGCCATCTCTATGATCAAATACTTGTGAGAGTATTGGCCTGTGTTAATGTCTAAGGATCATTTACACTATATTAAAATGGAGTCTAAATGCTGTTGCTAAATCCTTATTATTACTCTGTATAATATCCATTAATCCAGTTATATTATGAGTACATTTAAACTTGAGTAAATTAAAACTCAGTTGTTGCAATTTTATGTTCTGTGCCAAACTTAAGATTCTAAGCAGAGTGGGACCAAATGGAAAAATTTATGAAGGGCACAGTTGGTGATTAATGTATTGGCAGGGAGTCTAGAAGCTTTCTATGAATGTAGGCATTTTTTTCTTACATTTTATTCATTGCTTTTTAAAGCACTTCTTCTTCTTCTTTACTGTCATAGCTATCCACAATTTCCTGTCTTCTGTAGCTCTTAATAAATTTTGTCTTTTTGTTACCTATCCTAAACCCTGTTCTGCTATCCATTTACACAAGCTTGCTAGGTCGATTAAATTTTTCTCTATGCCTCTTGCTTTCAATCTGTCCAGTGAGTATTAAATTTTCCTCATTTCCTACCTTAGAAATTTCAACTGTATCTTTCTGATGTTAATGTAGGTGACAAATTATTTTCTCTCAGACAAAACGTCACAAGTCCTTCATTGCATTAACGTTATTTCCATGGAAAGTGTTCAAACGATTACATTCCTTAGTTACACCAGTTCTTACCTTCACAGCTAAGACCCAGCATGCCATGCACATTGTAGCAAACTACCCTCACTCCCTTCGTATTTCATTGGTGAGATGTAAGTTCCACTCAAGTTGCTTCTTTCCATGAGCCACTTCTTTATGGAATCAAGAGGATGCTTCCCCAATCATAACAATCTTAACCTATTCAAATCCAGGCTCAACCATTATCTTCTACACATATCTCCATAAACTGTGTCTCTTACTCTGTAACCCTCTACCTTGAGTGGCTCTTGGGCTTTGTACAGGATGGATATTATTGTAAAAAATAAAATGAAAATAAATAAAAAATATTCAAAGACATCTACCACAGGACAAATATGAATTTTATGAAGAATAAGATGATTTTTATTTATAAATTTCTTTAGCTATATATTATATACGTTTTTTTAAAATTGTGCTTTACTTGAGCAGAGGGTGCCTGGGCCTTCTGTATGCCTAATCCTAGATGAGTGGCTGTATATCTATTCATAATATTCTCTTCATTATTGCAATTTTCTTCAAGTACAATTTTGAAACAGGTGAATGATATTTTCAAGGTAAATAAAACTGAAGATAAATGAAAGATGAAAGCAAATGACTTTTTTTTCTTTTTCTATTTTTCATCATTTCAACCCAAGCAAAGTGATAAAGCCAGTAAGACACAATCAGTTACAATGAGAGAATGAGAAAAAACATCATTAAGGAGAGAGGCCAATAAAAGAACAGGAATTTAGAAGACAGAAGATGACATTGCATTTACATTTTTAAAGATCAAATTTGATTGGAAAGCGAGAAACCAGAAGAGAGTATCACAAGCAAGAAGGGTGAGAGAAGAAACTGTTAGCATAGGACCTACAGTTACATCTAGCAATTTCAACAGGAAAACGATGAGACCTAGCTGCCAATCAAGTACTGCACTTAAATCCATAAAGTCTAGGTACCTTAGAGGAAAACTTGTCTGAACAATAATGACAAAAATATTTATAGAAAAGGTAACTACATTATAGTGGTGGGAAAATGGCTGAGCCAAGATGCCAGGTCATGATCGATAATTAATGTAATCAGATATTTAGAATTTTTTTGTATTTAAAGGAGTATTTTTTTCTGTAGTAAACATACAAAATAAGAAAACATTGTTTCTAAGAATCTAACTCCATTTTCTTTGGTTGTTATTTACTAACTTTAGACAAATTAGAAAAATTATAATACTTGTTTTTCTTTTAATATTTTTGTCATGCCAAGATTTCCTTTTCTTTCTTTTGTTGATGTTCTAACGTATGAATAAAATAAGCACTTAAGAAATGAGTGAATTTTTTCTTGTTCATGATACAAAATGAATTTATAAGATTATACCCATGGGAGAACAAAATGAAAATGATCAAAAACATTAGGAAATTTATTTTTTCACTAAAGAATCAAGAGTGAATAACACTAAAATACTTTCCGACGCACTGCTGTGCAACATTCAAAAAGTATAAATGTTTTGGTGTTTTCAAAAGAGGGTATAAGAAAAGAGTTATTCAAAGACTCAGAAGTGAAAAATAACTCAAGTGTTATTTTTATGAAAATATATTTTCTATATAAAGTGAATCACTTCAAGAATTATTTTAACTTAATTTATGATAGTGAAAACATATCAAAGTTCTGAACAATTCTAATGACGTATATGTCAATTGTTTTTTTAATCATTTTACCCCAAGCATGGAAATAATGCCACTAGGGCACAGGGGGTTACATTTTTGAAGATTGTAAGTGGCAGAGAAGGAAGAAACTGGAAGAGAGTTCTACAGGCAAGGAGTGTGAGAAAATAAACTATTAGAATAGAAATTACAGTTACGTCTAGCTGATTCAACAGTAAAATGGTAAGACCTAGTTACCAATGTAGTAGTACACTTAAATCCATGCAGTCAAAGCCTCAAGGTAGAAATTTCATTAAAACAACTGCAACAAAAGATATTTGTAGAAAAGAAAAAGAGAAGCCATGATGAGAAAGTGAGTGAAGTTGAGATACCAGGTCAGGATCGATTACATTACAGACTCTTCTTTGAAATTTGCCAAGAATCTCAAGATGTATAGTAGGAGTCAATGAATGGAAAAATGGTAGATTTATAAATGTACAAGATGGATTCTAACAAGAAAAATTGTCCATCATGACATAGTGGACCAACTTTCCAAGCAGAAGACCTAGCAGTTGATTCAATATAATCACTCCACTTCATGTCAGTGAAAAATGTGAGCCCAAGAAGGCACAAAGTGTTGCTCTCCTGGAGTTTAGCATCAGTCATACTGATGGCAGGCAAAAAGCTTCTCTATGGAGATTAAATGTATTATAACCTAGGCAAAGGTTACTGAATAAGAATAATCACAATGAAGGTTGGAAATGGAATGATAATATTTATAACAGGAACAATATACAAAATTCGGCAGCAGCATGTAGTAAGTAATCCACTGCTAGTGGTGAGCTAGAAGTGAATCAAGGTGAATTGCAAATGAAATCCCACAGTGAATCCTCCATACAGTATATCCCTCTGTATTTATAAGGATTGGGACATACACATTATAGTCCATAGGTACGGTATAACAAAATGAAAGCATTTTTTCTGGAGCGTTAAAATTACAAACTATTTTACTTGCCCCAGTAAACCACTACCTGGGAGGGGGGGGTATTTTTGTGAGCAGCTGCCAGTTTTACTTTGTCGGATCTGCTAAGACAGGAGTAAATAGTTGTGTCATCTGCATAAATACCTAGTTGGAAACTGATGACATTGGGAAGATATTGTTGAAGATCCAAGGATAGAGTCCTGTAAGACCCCCACATTAATGTGAAATGATCTAAAAGCCTGTCTATTCAACATGACCTTCATTCCACAATTTGTTACAAACAATTGGATAAACCAAATATTCCCCCAGAAACACCATAGCTTTTGAGCTTGTGTCGAAGGTCAGCATGCCAACCCTGTTGAATGTCTTTGTGATGTCTGAAACTGCAGCTGATCTGGTGAGTTCCGGCACCTGCAGTTAGAATTTGGTTCCTTATTTATATTATATCCATGTGAATAGTTTCATGGCTAAATTTGACTGAGACTATGGAAAGTTAATTTTTCTTAAAAATTTTATTTTGGCTCATAGAAGCTTCCTAATGTCCAAGGTCTGTATATTTAAGTATGATGTATAAATATTTGTTGGGTATTTGAATTACTTCTAAAATTTGGAAATACATTGTATTCATGTTCAAAGAAGTACAAAAAATGGAAACCGGAAATATGAAGTAATGACAACAAAGTGTAACTATAATGACTTTGTTTTATTACCACTGACATCAAAAATGTTTCACTGTATATAGAGAGTGTGTGTTAAAGCAAGTCCCTGAAAGAAGTCCTTTCTTACTGCAAAAATATTGCCATGTTTGCCTGTTGAAGTCCAAAGTGAAGTGAAGAGAATGTCTTTGAATATGGCACTGCTTTTATGCTCATGTGGCTACATATCTAAGAGGTAATAACACTCCACTTTTGTTACATACTTTATTTATGGATATGTGAATGTTACAGCTGCATAAAGTAGAATGTACACAATTTACATTATTCGGACTATCGTCCTCATCTTTGTTGCCATATTTATCACAATGATTTGGCTGTTGTATGCTCCAGCCTTCTTCAGGTGGATAGAATGTCAAACTGAACCCTTTATATTGCTCGCTGGGGTAGACTGTTCTACTTCCACGTGCCATGTCTAATGGATGCCAATTATCAGTTATCTCCTGTTAATTCCCCTCTCCAAGTTCCTCATTGCCTTAACCAGGTATTGAACTCAGAACACTTTGGGTCCTCTCACCGGATCTAACCAATGCCTTTATATACTTTATACACTTGCCATGTGTCCTTAAGAGTTCTGAGTTCAATACCTGGTTAAGGCAGTGGAGAACTTGGAGAGGGGAATTAACAGGAGATAACTGATAACTGGCATCCATTAGACATGGCACGTGGAAGTAGAACAGTCTACTCCAGCAAGCAAAATTAAAGACTCAGTTTGACATTCCAACCATCTGAAGAAGGCCGGAGTGTACAATGGCTGAAACGTTGTGATAAATATGGCAACAAAGATGAGGACAATAGTCCAAATAATGTAAATCGTATGCATAATACCTCATCTCAGAAATATAGACAGAAAGTAGAACGTGTTATTATTTTTATCATATTAGTTACATCACAAAGAACTGTTTGATTTAATTTGGAAAGATAGAATAATCCAGAAGTTATATTGGTAATACACCTGTTGCATGCAGATCAAAAATGAATTCAGTATATACACAAAAATAGCAAATGGTGTAAGACAATGATGTGTCTTCTCCTTTGACATTTAAAATTTACAATGAGGCAGTCCTGAGAGAATTAGAAGTCCTACAAGGATTCATTATTAACAGACATAATCTTAACAACGTAAGACATGCATGTGACACAGTAACAGGCATAGAAAGCAAACTACTGAAACTCCTAAAGAAGGTAGTAAAGGAAAACAAGAAGAAAGAAGAAAGAATATATGGTTGTCAGCAAAATTTACAAATCGAAGATACCAAAATAAAGCAAGTTCAAAAATTTAAATATCTACATAGGGTTTTAACATAGAATGGAAAATGCAATACCAGAATCTGAAGGCATGTTGAAATAGCAAAAGACGTCTTCAAAAGTTAAGCAAAGTTTGTTTTTGTTTTTAAGCAATTCACCTCAAGCAAGGTGGAAGTGCCGCTAGTACACAAGAGTGTAAGTAAGGGAAAAAGACTGGGTATCGAGGGCATTGAGAAAAGTATAAAAAGAAGAACAGAGGAGAATAAAAAGAAGAACAGGGATCAAGGGAATAGAAGATGTCAATTGATATTACATTTAAATTTCTGAAGATTATATTTATCAGGTAAGCATGTAAGAGGAAGGGAGTTCCACTGTCGGGAAGTGTGTGAGAAGAAGCTGTTGGAGTAAAAGAGGCAGTTACATTTAACTGTTTTGACAGTAAAAGGGTGGGATCGAGGGGCCAACCTAGTAGCACGCTTAAATTCATGCAGTTCGGGCACCAGTGAAAATAGCTCGTCAGAGCAGATGCCATGAAAATATTTATAGAAAAGACAGAGGGAAGCCACATTACGTCGGTGAGAAAGTGACTGCAGTCAAGATCCCAAGCCAGGACCGATCAATTAAGAAACAGGAAAATTTTGTTAGAAGCAAAGAAAAGTGTACTAAACTTTTATGTAATATCAGGCACAGTGGCGTAATGGACAGCAGCCTGGATTGAAGAATTGGAGAGCAGAGTTCAAATTCCAGTCAGTCATTACATTCATTTATGTGCTAATACCCTTGGGAAAGGTATGAATCTTCTTCTTCTCCCCAGCAGCTATGGGTAAATATAAGAACAGACCAGGTTCTATAGCCTTGGATGGCAACTGGTCTACCACAGAAAGTAATGGCAACCTACTGCAGGAAAAAAAATCTGCCTCGTCAGTCATGTATCAAAAGATACATGATCACCTAAGCGTCTATCATGTATGGTACATAACTGAAAATCAGTCCTCTTTTATGGCAGTGAATTCTGGACAATCTCCTCAGATGAAGAGATGAAGCAAAAGAAATGTGGTTCTACAGAAGGGTACTGAGAGTCCCATGGACCGAACATGAGTAACAAGGAAGTTTTAAGGAAATTTCAAACAAAAAGGATGCTTATACTTAGAAGCAGAAAGAGGCAGTTAAAATATCTAATAATAAGGAAAGA
>OZ038479.1:77963454-78000954 GCA_964036315.1 Acanthosepion esculentum | reverse complement strand
TCATTTCTTCATCTGTGAGGAGATTGGCCAACATTCACTGCCATATAGGAGGACCGATATTACTCTGTTCAGTACTCTTTTCTTTGTCTATATTTCTGAGATGAGGTATTATGTACAGTATTTACATTAGTCGAACTATTGTCTTCATCTTTGTCGACATATTTGTCACAACGTTTCGGCCGTTGTATGCTCCGGCCTTCTTCAGGTGGTTGGAATTTCAAATCAAACATGGCTCGTGGAACTAGAACAGTCTACCCCAGTGATCGAAATAAAGGGTTCGGTTCGAAATTCCAACCACCTGAAGAAGGCCGGAGCGTACAACGGGCAAAACGTTGTGACAAATATGGCGACAAAGATGAGGACAATAGTCCGACTAATGTAAATACTGTACTCTTTTCTTTGTTTCGTATGATTTTTTTTTTTTACTCTAAACATAATAATTTATAATTATTTTTTTAATTTTGTAGTATAGCATTTAACTCTATACATAGTAAATTTCATTTGCATATTATTATTTTTTTAATCATTTCATCCCAAGCAAGGCAATAAATATGTAAATGTTTACTGAGCATGAAAAAATATGAGAAAAAGAAACCATTATTAAGAAGCAAGAACAATAAAAGATATATAAGACAGAATGCATGTTTTTCAGCAAGAGACAGCTCAAATTTTGAGTATAATTTTCTTTTTGGAAATTGACATCAGTCTTGTAAAATAATGAAAGAGAATTGCTCAGAATGCTCCTTGTTATCTTTATAGATTGCAAGGAGGAGAGGGGCTGAAAGTTTCTGAGCTCAACCCAGAAGAAATTCTAGAGAAAATTCTAATATCTGGTCAAATTTTGGGAAATGGCTTAACCCAAGGATTTTTCAGCATTCCTTCATCATTGTATGATAAAGTCTTTGTTGATTAAGATCATAATGAAGTTATCCCATAATTCTGCTAGCCTACCCTCCTTATCCTTGTTGCCTTTATCACAAAGGCACTTTGGCTTATTTTTCAGGTTATAATTTGTCTGGTAGTCTTTAGATTTTATTCTATTTCATCAATGCTTCTAAAATCTGAACAACAATGATTCGTGTGAACAGAAAGAATACAAGATAATCAAATGAATAAAACATGAGAAGGAATCCAGTGCATGCATCAAGTGAAATGTTATTGCAAAACATTATCATTGATGATTAAAATTCTGTCTAACATAAGGAATAATGACAATCTCAGACAGTATTTTAGCATACTAGAATTCAATGAAACATGGGTTCTATTTCCCATGGACTCAAAGGAAATCAATGAACAGTAGCAAAATTCTAATGCCCCACTCACGTAATCGTGTTCAGTTACTACGCTTTTTTTAAAAAAATGTATTTATTTTCTGTATTCTTAAAAAGAAAACTTGTTAATATATTTCAAAGTTCTGAACAAACTGTATTTAGAATATGAGGCAATATAAGCAAAAAAAAAAATTAAAATAAAAAAGTAAAAAATCATATAGATTTTTGTAAATGTCAAAGGTGAACTGATTCTTTGTTCTAATGAACTTGGAATTTCATACCTGGAGTGTTTGATGTGAGTTTCAAAGTTGGATGTCACAGGATACGAGAAAGAAAAACAAAAAAAGGATAAAAGACCTTAAAGTTCATCAGATGAGAGCTTTTATTCTTGCATCTTTATAAAATGCTTTAATAACAAGAAAAAAATATATTGAAAAAGTGTAGTTCAAATATCTGCTTGTACCATCTACAAATTTACGTGTGCTCTATTGTTTTGACTACACAATGAAAATTATCTTCTGTTTCTTTCTTTTCCCCACAGCTTTGAACAATATAGCTATTATTTTTGTTCATGCATCTCAGTATGAGAAATTACTCCTTTGTCTCTTTAATTATGGTGATTGTCAAGTTGCCTGTCATGAAACAATTCTGTTTTAATACCAACCACACTCACTAATGTTTATTGTAACGATGTCAAACTTAATGAAGTTCACTCATTAGAAATTCTCAGGTCATTCAGTAAGACAAAAATGCTGGGGTCTTAATATTAATTTCAGTTAAACAATGAAGGATTTTATGATAGCCTTTTAGTTTTCAATCCATGTTATATGCAAACATCTCTAGGAATATAACTGCGATTCTCCTTCAGATAAAACACCTCTCAAAAATTACATTTTTTATTACAAAAATTATTCTCATTTAAATAACGCAAAAACTATTGGCCACTTCCAGTGGTAACATCTGCATGTTTTAGCTAATTCAAAAATCAAAACTTGATAACAAATATATACTAATGCTTTAATCTAATATACATACAACATCAATGTTTAAAAAATACCAAAAAGTATATAAAAATCAATCAAAAACCATATAATTTATCATATGATTTATGTAGTGTTGTAACCTAGGGAAGTTTACTGAATAGAATAATCACACAAAGGTTGGTAATGAACGATAATACTTAGAAGAAGAACAATATATATAAGATTCACCAGCAGTACATAGAAGAAGTAGTCAACTGCTAGAAGTGAGTCAAGTGAATTCCACAATGAATCTTTGACTGCAGGCCAACATACAGTATTTACTACTGTATTTATGTGAATGGGGACATACCTATTATCCTCCGTAGGTATGCTACAGCATCTAGTGAGTGCATGACCAAGTGGTTAATTTGTGGGGAAGCTGGCTCCTTGGTAATATTTACCTGGAAAGGTGATTCCAGCATGTGGCACCATTGGAAAGTGCCTGATAACCATACCACAAATTGATCCAAGACTTATGGATGTAATTGGGTCAGCAAAACTATTCGGAAGCCATCAGTGGTTGCGCTAACATGATGTCACAAGTCTTCATGGCCAAGGGTTTGAGCATACTGGCTTTTTTCAATAAACAGTTAATCATACCAGATTGTGTATTCTCTTCCATAAACTGTAACTTTGGTCCATACAACATAGTTGCAGTATACACCACAGGCTTGATCTGTTAAACAAACACAAGTGTGCCTGTAGGGTAGATTGTGCTCTCTAGCCTTGAATGGTAACCAGTTTTAGAAAAGGATGATTGAATTTAAAATTGTAGAAAAGACATTAGTAAGCCACTCCACTATCTTTCCCCAGAAACCAAGGCAATTTACACTATTTACATTATTCAGACTGTTGACCTCATCTTTATTGTCAATATTTCGGCCATTGTATGCTCCGGTCTTCTTCAGGTGATATTCCATGATGATAGCCCATGGGGTTAGATTGTCCCCAAGGACACATGGCCCAATGGATAAATGCATTGGTTGAAGTAATCCAAAAAGTGACTTTACCCAAAGAGTTGTGAGTTCAATACCTGGCCACAGCAGAGGTGAACAAAAACTTGGAGAGTTAAGCTACTAAAAGGAATTAATTGAAACTGAGATATCCAGAAAAGGCATGGCACGTGGAACTAGATCAATCTATCCCTGTGGACTAGATAAAAGGTTCACTTCAAATGAATATATCACCTGAAGAAGGCCAGAGCATACAACAACCAAAATGTTGTGAATATGACGATAAAGATGAGGACAACAGTTCAAATAATGTAAATAGTGTAAATAGTTACATCACCTTATCTCAGAAATACAGAAAGATATTGAAGTCAATTCATAGATTATAAAGAATAGGGAGTCACTTGAGAGCCATTATTATCTATATCTAGAAGTAACATCAGTTCTGCTATATGGATGTGAATGATATACAGTTTCTTTACAGAGTTAAAGGAGACTTGAGTCAAGATGTTTGTGTGTTTGTTTAATGGTATATCAACTCCTTATGGATCATTTAATGTTGAAATTTAATTTTCTCGGGAGCAGTAATAATTTCTTTTACAAAAATGTACTGCTGGTAATTTTTTTTTAATTTTTTACAAAAATGTATTACTTGTATTTTTACTAACAAAGTTTGGTGGTTAACTATTTGCCTATAGCTGGGATCTTAACGGATGCTACTACCAAGAGTTTGAGTGGACCTGGGAACAACAGCAATTAAGAGGTGTTTCCATGTTCCCCAAAACCTCCCAATCGGAGACCTTGCTGATAGATGTAGTTTATTAGCATACCCCCAGGATGGAAGGCAAGAAAAACCAAGTAAAGCAGTGAATAACATACCTAATGAACTTGTATAAATTGTTGGCAGAACAGGGGTTAGGAGAGATAGTAAAAAGACAAAGCTTACTAAGAGTTATAAAAGAGAGTCTTGAAGGCACACAAGAAGAAGAAAATAGTTAAAACTATGTAAACTATGTAATATTCTCTTACAATAAAGAAAGAATATTTCTTAGAAAATACCTGTTGTTTAATATAAGTTAATGTTATTGATCAAATGTTATCATTTCAGTCTATTGCATACATGTTTGGAAAGTATTTTGCTATTTGTCATGGAATTTTATTTGTTTACCTCTGCAAACATTTCACTGAAAATGAATAGTATTAATTCATCTAATGTTTATTTATGCAAGTATTTTATACAGATTTAAACAATACTGTTTCTTTTTAGCTCAGCACCTTTCAAATATTTTTACTGAATGCAAATCTGAAATGTGTCCAACACCAAGATTACTGGCAATGAAGTCTCTTCTATTTTTCTGTTGGTAATATTATAATTCTATAGTCAGGTCAGGCTTAGGTAACATGTAAACCAGTTCAACCTGCCACATGCACAGTTTGACTGACATCTAAACCGGCAAACCCACTAGCTTTTCTGCTGGTGAGGTGGGTGACATGTCACCTTACAGGACAAAACCAAAACCTGAGTGTTATATTTCGTGCTAATAGGAATATATACTTGAAAAACAAGGTGAATAAAATAAGTAAAAGTTTATTGTAAAAAAACAGTACAATAAGAATAAAGGTAACAGTTATGCACAAGGTCGTCGCAAGTCAATCCAGTAGTGAGTGCTACTATTTGAAGTTTGTTTGTTCTTGCGTAAGTCTGAAATAACAGCTAGCATATTTAGCTACCCGCCCCACGAGGGTTACATGTGGCACAAGGCCGGGTTTAACATGGGATCTCCAAGCCCATAGGCTTGGCCAAAAATATTCCCTATTCGAATGTGTATAAATGGGTTCAGGGTCAGTCTACCTCCTCGAACGTTACTCTTCCCTTCAGCGGAGCCTCGTCCAGGTTCCTCTCTGCCCGAAGGTAGAGAGTTCAACTGTCTACTGAAACAGGTCGCAGCTAGTATATTTAGCTACCCACCCACGTGGGTTACATGTGGCACAAGGCCGGGTTTAACGTGGGATCTCCGAGACAGTAGGCTTGGCCAAAAATATTCTCTATTTGAATGCGTATAAACGGGTTCAGGGTCAGTCTAACTCCCCAAACGAGACTCTACCCTTCAGCGGAGCCTCGTCCGGGTTCCTCTCTGCTCAGGGGCAGAGAGTTTGACTGTCCAGCTGGAACAGGTCGCAGCTAGGATATCTAGCTATCCCCACCATGAGGGTTTCATGTGGCACAAAGCCGGGTTTAACGTGGGTTTTCCAAGCCCGTAGGCTCGGCCAAAAATATTCCCTATTTGAACCCGTAAAAACGGGTTCAGGGACAGTCTACCTCCCCGAACGAGACTCTGCCCTTTGGCAGAGCCTTGTCCAGGTTCCTCTCTGCCCGAAGACAGAGAGTTCAACTGTGTAGCTGGAACAGGTCGCAGCTAGACTCCGTAGTCCATTGACTTACAGACACTTATAGGTATTTACTACCTATAGTGTAGTCACTCATGGGAGTGACAGGTTATTCCATTACATCACTGAGCTTCTTATAGGATCCAATGGTTAATGTATATATATATATATATGTATTTGTAAATAAATGACAATAAGAAAACAGTAATTGCTGACACGTTTCGTCCAATGCGGACTTTTTCAAAGCAAGAAACAAAATGAATTTAATCAAACAAAGAAAATTAATAAAAACAAAAGACAGAGTGTTCTTAGCAACGGGAATGTAGGAAACGCTATTTTCATATTGTTAACATTCCCGTTGCTAAGAACACTCCGTTTTTTGTTTTTATTAATTTTCTTTGTTTGATTAAATTCATTTCGTTTCTTGCTTTGAAAAAGTCCGCATTGGACGAAACGCGTCAGCAATTACTGTTTTCTTATTGTCATTTATTTACAAATATTGTCTTCTCTAAAAGTTAAATTTGAGAAATTTTCACATATATATATATATATATATATATACATATATATATATATATATATATATATATATATATGTATATGTATATATATATATATATATATATATATATGATATATAGTTTTAATGTATAGTATGTTTATTGGTTAAAGTGCTTAATATCAGGGATAGATCATATGTAAATATAAAAGTGGATATCAAAGCCAACACCCAGAGGTGACAGTCTAAACTGGCCTGACGATTACATTAAACATGAAGCTGACCACAGCTTGGATGTTGACTTAAATGTCCACTTACACACACACACACGCACACACACACACACACACACATATACAACTTTCATAGAATAGGTGTTTCAATAAAACCACTTTGTGCACTTAGACTACTGTGAGTGAATTGGGTGTTAGGAACAGCCTCTGGCCTTGTAAAACCTTGCACCAAATCATTATGATAAATCCTTTGTCAGACAGGACCTACCTTGCTTTGTCCTGCCTCAACAAAAAACATGCCTGTGTATGTATGTATCATTAATTCTAGCTTTCTGAATATGTCTTAGAATGAAAAAGTACTTGGTAGATTTTAGTAAGATGCTTTGATATACAACCTCACATATTTGCAAACCATACATGAAGAAAGTAATTCAAAATGCAAGTTTGTAGGCAATCAATAAATAAAAACCCAGAAAGTTTATTTGATTTTATTATTTGGACATTTATAAACTTCATCAGAACATGCAGAGTTTTGGAGATAATGTTTTAAAATGATGTCAGTAAACATCAAAGTTTTTAATGAAATCAGCCATGCTTTCTTGTTTGTTAATCAAATATTGATCACCTACAAGTGTACTTTTTGGCGTTTATTTCATTTAAAAAATTGATATATACAGCACGCTCTTAATCAATTCTGATAAGGTCTAAAAATATGCGAATAATGTTTTGTGTCCCCACATTAAGATTAATTTAATATTCTTCAGCATGGCTCAGTGGTTATAGCATAGGACTGTTGGGTCTTTTACAGATGACAGTTCACCTCTTTTATAAAGTACACTGACTGATAAACCAACACATTATGACTAATGGCAGGTGGCAAGCTACTCTTTCCTATGTCAAGTTTAGGTGTAGATAAATAGGTAAGGTGTCCTCTAATACTTCATTTTAATGTATTGAATGCTTCATTTATAGGCAAGAAAAAGACTTTGACAAAGACCAAATTATAGCCAGAAGAACATTTCCAAAAATCACCAACTCGTAACAAGTTATGGGGGAACCAAGATTATCAATACAAGAAGTGAAGAGAAGCTTTCCTGCTAAGTACAAGCTAACAGAAAAAAAAACTATGATGACACAAATTGTCGAGAGCAACATCCTCTACCAAGAGTTCCAGGAAGTAGGTCTCAAGATAAACCTTTCCGAAACAGAAACTATGATTTGGAATTGAAATGAAAGCAGTGATGGCACATACTCTGTATCTGTCATAAAAATTCAGTATATGGAATTAGTAAATACTAAAATTTAAATACCTCCATATATGGATCAATTATAAAAGATTTAGTATAGGAGATAAGGAAATTGAGCATAGAATAGGTTCTGTTAGGGATAGTTTTGCACAACACTAGAAGTTGATATAAAATCAAAGCATTAAAATAAGATCTTGAGTCATGTTTTTAAATAGCCTTTTCAGACCTCAAGGCTGTCAGCTGGTTACAAATGCTTTCTCAGGTCAATGATTAAAAATGGCTTTGAGTAAATAACCTTGATAAACTGGTGCTAAAGAATCACAAAAAAATAACTGTATCAAATAACAGAAACCACATCACTTGAGGACTTTCAACAGCTGCAACAACTAAAATGGATAGCACATGCAACTCGAGAAGAAAATAATAACATAATCAAGATAATGACATTCCAAACTACTTCAAACAAAAGGTTAGAAAGGAGACCTCCCATCAATACTGGAAAGATCAATAACATTAACTAGACTTGAGAAACCTATTTTCCTGAAAAATTGTTTTAATGGAAAGATTTTATAAATCTCAACCAAAAGAAACTCTGATTGAATTTTCTAATGAATCATAATTCTTAATTTAATGATTAAATAAGCTCCTTGCCAGTTCTACAACTATAAAATAACTGTAATAATTCCCATATTGCATCATTAAATATTTGAGCTTAACAACTTCAACAAAATATTACTAATAACAATCATAGGTATGAATGTCGGTCATTATTTAAAGAAGTAAGAGGGTACAAATGAAAAGATTTGAAATTGACAAGGTTTTCCACCTCACTGAAGCAGATGGTAAACATATGAGAATGTCTCCCCTGTCTTCTTTCTCTTTCTTTCTTTTTCTCACTGAAACTAAACAGTGTATCATTTCCACCTTTCCTCTTAATCAAAATTCATTATTTAGGAGGTATTGACAGGGTATAATGTACATAATAACTAATTAACTAAGGAACAAGCAGAATTATAAAATTATAATGAGTGGAATTTGTGAATATGGTCCATCACTAAAGATGCTGGAAAAATAGCTGGTTCACTGTCTTTATTTTTATGCGCCATGTCCTTTCAGGATGTAAGCAATCATGGTTCTCCACCTCCCTCTATCCCTTGCAGCTCTGAACAAGTTCTTTCCCTCTACTTCCTCCCCCACACCATGTTCTTGCTAAAACCCTCCAGGTATGTCACGCATTGTTTTCCCTTGTTTCTCTTTCCCTCTAGTCAACCCGTGAGTATCAGATTCTCCAAGCCCTCCTACCTCATAATATGTCCCAGAAACTTCAGCTGCCTCTTACTGATGTTAAATATAAGCCTCCTCCTCCTTCTTTGCATCCTCTCTATGACCTCATTGTTGCTCACACACTCGGTCCAAGATGTCCTTAGCATCCTTCTGTAGAACCATATCTCGAGTCTCTTCTTCATCTTTGAGGAAATTGTTCAACATTTGCTGCCGTAAAGAAGGACAGATGTCACATAACAGCTCAGTATTCTTTTCTTTGTTACCAAAGAAATCCTCCTGTCTTGCACTACTCTGCCCAGCTTTTGGAATGTGTCCTTGGCCACCCCAACATGCCTTCAGATCTCAGTGTCACATTTACCATCCTCTCTTAAAACAATTCCCAGATCCAGTAAATACAAGACTCCTCCAGCTCTAACTTTGCAAGATCCAGATCAGACTGAAAACTGAGTACTGCTGCTATATCTGGCTGGAGCCCAATATTCACTTTCAAGCCTTGATAGAGTCCAAAAGCACCCGTGTGGCCTTGTGGGTGATGAATTATTTTCCATAACAATTCAACAACAATAAAGCTTATTTGTTTTGGCTTCTGTAGGGGGTATCAGTTTACAATTAATTTATAAAGCAAAAAAAACATCTTGCATATTAATAAATCTACCATTCAACCATGCATTGAATATGGCTGCCATATCTCGTCTGGTGCTCCCATTACATATCTCGAGATTCTTGACAAAATCTGAAGAAGGATCTGTAATGTAATCAATCCTGATCTGGCATCTCAACTTCAGTCACATTCCCACTTCTGTGACTTGTTTTCCCTCTGTTTTTTCTATAAATATTATCATTGCAATTGATCTGATGAGCTTTCCTCCTTTCTTTCTTGAAATAGCTAGATGTAACTGTATTTCCTATTGTAATAGTTTCCTTTCTCACACTTCTCCACTGTGGAGCTCTCTTCCAATTTCTTACTTCCCTGACCAACAACAATCTCCAAAAATTTAAATGTAACACTAACTGGCATCTTCTGTCTTCCTTCATTCTGTTCTTTTATTGTCATTTTCCTTAGTAACCGCCTTGAACCTTAGTAGCATTCTTGCCTTGCTTGGGGTAACTGGACCCCCAACTATTAAATTTTATAAGATTTAATAATTATATATATATATATATATATATATATATATATATATTATAATATTATTATTTAAAAATATGTATTCATCACAACATAGAAATTACCATGTTTCAGAATTACCATGTGTATTGAGCACTGGTTTTAAAAATAAATGCTAAAGAACTGTGGATTATAAATTCGACTGTTCTTTCTTTTTATTTTGATATATATGTGTGTGTATATATATATATATATATATATATATATATATATATATATATAATGAACTCTCTCATTCAGTTTTTATGATTGTGCCGTATATGACACTTCACTACCACTAGTGACCTGCACTCAAGTCCACATATACATATATGCATATATAGGACTAATGCAAATATAAAATTTGTCACTTCGCAGATTGGTATTATATTCAGCACCTCTACTCTGGAGTTTGTAGATGAACCTTCATGTAATTGTTTGTTGCACTCATCAGGAGGTATCAGCAAATGTCTGCCAATTTTCTAATTTTCGTTATTTTATATTAAGTTAAAAAGATAATAATTTATGGACATTTTTTTATCGGTGTTAGGTTGATTTTTCTTCTTTGTACATTGTAGGATGTTGTGTCATTATCTGAAGAACTTTACCTATAGTAAAAATGATTATTTCTGGCTGTAGTGACAATTGTACAACTCCACTGAAGAATCTGTTGTAATAACAGTAAGATGTGAGAAATAAGAAATAAATGTAAATTTATAATAATAATTAGAATAATAATAATAATGTAAACTAACAATTATAATAACTAAAGAATTCCAAAAAATAATAATAATAATAATAACAACAATAACAACAACAAAACAATCATAATAATAATAATAATAATAATAATGATGATGATGATGAAATAAAAGAAGCAGAAGAATGCTTAGAGTTATCAAGTGCATTTTTTATACTGCAATAAAAACTGTAACAGTTTTGTGTTACTGATCACAGCTGTAACTTCCTAATATGCCAAAAATGAAGCAAAAGGAAAGAAAAACAATGTATTGAGTATTTTCAGACCATTGTATCTCATGTTGTTTCTTGGTCAAGAAAGGAGTGGAAAATGAGACAGCTGAACTATTGAAATGAGTGCAAGACATCAGGAGATATTTTAAAATCTTATAGGAGACTTAGTTTTCTTTTTCAAGGGAAAATAAAAGCAATTAAAAAAGAAATTACAGTGAGACCCTTCAAGAAACTGCCCTGTCTCAACGAGAATAAGGTCTGCGTGCCCTGTCCGAAGAAGGGATGTCAATTTTTCAGAGATTGGAATGATGCAGTGCTAGTAAGATACGTTTTTTAATTATTGAAATGTCTGCGTGAATTATTCTTTTATTTATTTGATTTTGAATTTTATTCTTATTTATTTTTACATTTTTTTTTTTTTTTTTTATCTGATTCCATGCATATTGTTCTCCACATTGTTATTAGCAATCAAATTGTATAGTATATTGAAATCTCTCTAAAGAAAACATATATATATATTTAAATAGAATGGATTTCATTATTTTTTTACCTTGTGAGAACGCGTTCAGCCAACACTTTCTCAAAAGGTGAACATTGGTGAGCAGCAGGAAACAATCAAAGACACATTAGTAAATAGTGAATGAGGAGGGAAAATTAGAACATGATTAAAATAGATTTTAATTTTAAATAAATTAATGACTAAAAACAAAATACGAAATTCCAAAAAGAGTATAAAATGTTAAAATGTTACTGATATTCCCTCAATCAAACATAAGGAATGAATAAAATTTCCTTATGTTTATATAGGCTCAGCTGATGAAACTTAATATAAACAGCCTCAAGAAGTTGAAGGTGGTGAGCCGAGCGAGCACTATGTCCAGTAAATGCTGCCCAATGGAGGAGTCATGCACTGCTTGAGTGGTTCTTTTAACATGATTCTGACTATTAGAATGAAAATAGTCAGGCACATGTTGTGTAATTATGTTCTTCCAGCCTTTGATTGGTCCATCCTATATACACTGCATCACAATGGCATTTAAATTTATATATTACTGAACTATTCTGAAAATAGGAAAACTGATCATTGCTGAAGGATGGGAATGCAGATCTCATCTGGAAAACAGTACACAACTTAACAGAATTGTAGCACGAAGCAACACAAGCCGAAATTCTGTCAGCAAGCAACTGGCACTTCCTGCCTAACCATAGCAACTTCAGGTAAATTGGCACCAGCTAGGTCCTAGAACCACTAGTTCTTTAAACTGTTTAATTTTACTATCAATAACACATTTAATGACATTAGTAGGATAACAATTACCTTCAAAAATTTCTTGGACCCTTACAAGTTCTCAGTTTAACAAGCTAGGAGAACAAATCATCAAAGCATAATGAACCAGAGTGAAAACTAAACCAGTTTTGCAGGCCTTAGGAACAAAAGAGTTCCAACTTGTGTACAAACCTGTAAAAGTTGGTTTACAAAAAATACTGGTGACAAAATATATATATATATAATATTATCTGTAAATTGGCATTTGTTTGTGGATGACTCATTCCAATTTTTTAGATGGTAGTAAACATCAGAACTTATACTAAGTCATTACTAAATATGAATTCTGTCCCATTTTTTTAAGTTAATAGAAGTAGATACACTCACCTATCATCAGGTGTGCACTCCTTCCGTGTCTATTAAACAGGAGTAGAGGTCCATCCCTTGTTCCCTGTTCAGGATATGGTTTACTGTTTCCCTTTCTCTCTTTTACCAGGGCCTCAATGATTTAACTGTCTTAACTGTTTGGTGATCGGGCTAACCCAGGGGTGGGCAAACTTTTTAGTACAAGGGCCACATTCTAAAAATTTATAGTTTTACTGGGCTGCATAGTATATATAAACCAAAATAATTGATATTTAAAATTGGCAAAATAAAGGGCTTTTAAAGGAAAAATATAGTTTTAATGAATAAAATTGTAAAGTACCATGTAAGTAGAAAAACTTATTTATTATTAAAATATATAAAAAATATTTTAATTTATCATAAAAAAGAGCAATAATCGGTAACTTTAATGCTATTATTTCAATGATATATGCAATTTTTATGAATGTTTTCGAACGATTATTTTATATATTTATGTAAAAAGTATATAAAAAAAATTATGGATAAAAATCACCCATTTTTTAAATATAATAGGCCGTTAAAATTTTATTATTTGTATTTTATCTCGTTCTTCAATATAAATTTACTGTTTTTTTTGTCATTTTACTAACAATTTTAAGTTGTTATTTTTGGCGGCGTGGGCATTTTAGTATTGAATAAAAAATCTGTTTGTGTTTGGGGGGCCGCATGTGGCCCGTTGACCGTAGTTTGCCCACCCCTGGGCTAACCAGTGGCTGTGACTTTCCAATATGAGTGTACTGGGCTGGCAGTTTGCTGGCTGCTGCTTCCAACTGGTTGTTAGGAGCCCAAGCTCTTTGGTAACACTTAGAGGGGCTGCTCAGATCAGCAGTCACATAATATCAGGGTAAATGTATGGCCATGTCACACATGGGTAGTTGTCCCTGCATGTATTTCCGGTGGCAACCCTGAGGCCACATTATGTACTGTTATCAGCTACACACTGACTGGTTTGTATTGCCATTGATGACAGATAGTGTCAATTATTGTGGTCTTTTTTTCTCTCTCTCTCTCTCCTCAAAACATATCTCATGGAAATCACAACAAAAGAAAATAAAACTAAATCAGCTAACAAAAAAAAAACACCTACCACCTCCTTCTTCTTTCTCCAATATCCATGCTATCTGTTCTAACTTCTGCAGCATAGAAACTTTTCTCCCGGAAAAGTCACCAGATATCTTTGCTCTCTGTAAAAACAACTTCAATTTTTCCATTGCTACCAATGAATTCTTGGTTCTAGGGTATCTTCTCCTTTGCTGAAAAGATTCCAGCATTCACATTCATGGTCTTGGTGTTTACATCCGGGATAATCTTCCAATGGCCAGAGAATTGTCTCTTGAAGCTGCTGACTACTTTTTCATGTGCTTCCATCTTTTGCTACTATCTCTTTTTCCTTTATTGCTCACCTTCTTCCCAAGACTGCAGTATATTAGACGCAGTAGTCTAATATACTGCAGTCTTTGTAACTTTAATGCTCACCATGACACGTGGTTGAAACATTCTAAAGGTACTGATGTTGCTGGTATACAAACATTAAATTTTTCCATTGCCCAATCCTTCACTTAAGCCATGGACTTCCCTATTTATTTCCTCTAGCCAAACCGAACAACATGTTTCTCTATTGGATCTATTTCTTATCTCCTCTCCTCACTCTTCCGTCCTGGCTATGACGTTAAACTGCATCCGAGTCCTGGGTTAAACGATAAACTACATCCAACAGCAAGGCCTCTGATCAGGAGGTTTTGAGGAGCATGGAACCACCTCTTAATTGCTGGTGTTCCCAGGTCCACCCTGACCCGGGGTAGTAGCACCTGTTAAGGTCCCAGCTATGGGAAAATAGTTAACTCCCAAGGTGTGTCCGCGTCCTGGGTATGACGATAAACTACGTCCAACCAAAAGGCCGTCGATCCGATCAATCGGCTGGTCATGTCATGCCCATCACATCTAAACCATCCCAAAACAACTACAACTTACAATTAACTTTCCCTCCCAAACCCTACACTAAATATACTAACACCTTACCCCTAAAATGTGATGGGAAACAATGATGTTGCTAGCTATACGTTTTTGAAACAATGATGTTGCCAGCTATACGTTTTTGAAACAGTTGCCAGCTATGCGTTTTTGAAACAATGATGTTGCCAGCTGTACGTTTTTGATATATCTAGTAAATGCTGGATCTGGCATTAAATAACCCATGGTGGTTGATATGCCATAAAACCACAAACAAACAAACAATTCTCCTCACTTTTGCTGAGCTTCACAATAGTACTCTCTTGGTAACTTGAACCACTCTCTGTTAGCTATTGATATCTCCTAACAAGCATCCCTTAAACAGGAACCACCTTTCCATTACCAGCACACTGATTGGGACTCATTCTGGGATTTTCTTGATGATGCCCCTTGGACTGACATCTTCAACCTCCCAACTAAAAATTGTGTCATTGAGGTCTCTTCTTGGGTCAAAGCCGGCATCAATGCTTTTATTCCTTCTCAGAAATACCAGGGGAAACTGCAATCCTCTCCATGGTTCACACCAGTATGCTCAGCCGCTATAGCAAACGAGAATCAGTTGTACCAGTGTGACAGCTCTCATCATAAAAGGTGCCAATTTGCTCAGAAAAAAATGTAAGCAAGTCCTCATAGACTGAGAATGAGTTACTGCATAGCTTCTAAAAACTTTGGATCTTGTGACTACTGGCATCTCTGTAATAGGGTACTAAATAAGTGCAAGGTCTCTATTCCTCCCCCTCTTTAATCGATTTGATGTGTTATCATCCTCTGCTGTAAAGCCAAATGCTTTGCCCATAAACTTTCCTCAAACTCTACCCTTGACTTATCAGGAGTCCCCCTGCCTAACTTCCCACTTAGAACTAATTCTCTGTTGAATGATTTGCATATAACCCCTTCCATGGTCTCTCTAACCTGGATCCCCATAAACCATATGGACCTGACAGCATCCCTGTAATTGTCATTAAGAAGTGTGCTCCTGAACTAGCTCATGTTTTCACTGTGTATAATAAATGCCTGCTTTCCTGCATGCTGAAAACCATCGTCTGTTGTTCCAGTTTTTAAAAACTTTGCTGAACTGTCTGACCCATCCAATTATCAGCCTATTAGCTTTCTGCCTCATTTGGCAAACTCCTAGAGGCTCTAATCAATGCTGAATGCTCTCAACACAGGGCCTTTTCTCAGTCAAACAATACTGCTTTCATTTCTCCAGATCAACAGATAATGTACTAACAATAATTGCAGAAAGAGTCTATCATGCTCTAGATAAAAAATAGTGAAGCCTGGGCTGTAGCGCTGCAATGAGAAGTGATTGAGGAATTCAGAGTCAGGTTTGATTAAAGAAGCTTTATTCAACTAGATCCACACAGAGAGGTAGTCGCAGTAAAATGGCTGATCAAAAGGGTACAAAGTCAAAGGGGAACAACTTGTTCCCGAGAAGTAGAAAAAGGGGTTAAAGAGTTCCTTCTTTATCACCACAAGCACTGAACACCTCGAAAGCATTTGACAGGGCCTGACATTCAGGTCTTCTCCACAAGCTGAAAAGTTACGGTATCTCTGGGCACGTTTTTAAGCTGATCCTGTCATTCCTACCAAATTAATGAAAGTTATCCTGAACAGCCACTCATCTAGATCCTTTCATATTAATGTGGGTGTACTCCAGGGGGCCATCCTTGGTCCTACGCTGTTTTTAATCTTCATTAATGACTTTCCCAATGACATCAGCTCTCAACTTCGTATTCATGTTGATGACTACCATTTACTCTCTACTCTCCTCCTGATTGCTCTTTTCTCTCTCTTCTCATTACTAATGTTTCTGTTCCTAATTCTTCCACACCCTGTAACCCCTTGCGTGTTAGTGGCTGTACTGCTTTGCTTGGGGTTATACCAATTAAAAAATATATATATTTTCACAATGTTTTTGCCTCTTTAGAAAAAAACACTTAAGAATTAATTAAGGCAGAACATTATCGATTGATTTGTTTATTATGGCTTATCAACCATTTGTGTGTTATTTAAAGCCAAAACATAATTTGGATTGAGAGAATAATTCTCAATTTTTCCCTTTTTGTGAGTGAATATTGCATTAATAATTTTGGGGGAGGTAACACTGATTTTTCTAGATGTAAATCCTACTATTTAATCCATAGTTTCAGGGGGAAGGGATAGATTCATACCTTTGCCAATGGTATTTGTGCATAAGTGAATGCTAAAAACTTGACTGGAATTCAAACTTGGCTCTCTAATTTCTCATTCCAACTTGCATCAAACAGCCATATGTGATATATATATATATATATATATATATATACACAGGTGTAAGGTAGGTTAGTCCCAATATCAAAACATTATATTTTAAAAAGTGCTCAATATAGAGTAGAGCTTAATAATAATAATAATAATAATAATAATAATAATAATAATAAAATCGAGCTAACAGAAATCCAACATGCAAGTTAACTTCAAACTCAACATAGACCCGACGTTTGATTAATTAATCAAGGTTGACACCCCTTGCCCGTTATAAATTTAGGTTTTTTCCCACACCCCCACCACATTGAGGGTATTGCTGCTTTTAAATCATAAAATGACTGTTTCTTCTCCAGTCAAGCACCACCTGAAGAAACACATACAGTTCTGAAACATGATTGCATTTATGTAGCGCTTTATAACATATTTTTGTTAGCCTTGTTAATAAATATTATTATTATTATTATTATTATTATTATATATATATATATATATATATATATATATATATATATATATATATATATATATATATATATAATTGTGCATTTGGACAGCAATCCGTCTTTTATACAAGTTTCATTAAAAACAACTGCCAAGGTACTGTGATTAATCTTTTTATTTAAGTTTTCTTGTGTTCATACAAGTGTTTTCTTTTCTGGACACACAAGAAAAATTAAATAAAAAGCTTAATCACAGTACCTTGGCAGTTTTCTTTATGCTTGTTTGTTTGTTTGTTTGTTTGTTTGTTTGTTTGTTTGGGGTTTTATGGCATATCAACCACTATGGGTTATTTAATGCCAGATCCAATATTTACTAAATATATCAAAAACGTATAGCTGGAAACATCATTGTTTCAAAAAACGTATAGCTGGCAACATCATTGTTTCAAAAAGGTGTAGTTGGCAACATCATTGTTTCAAAAAACGTATAGCTGGCAACATCATTGTTTCAAAAACGTATAGCTGGCAACATCATTGTTTCAAAAACGTATCGCTGGCAACATCATTGTTTCAAAAACGTATCGCTGGCAACATCATTGCTTCAAAAACGTATAGTTGGCAACATCATTGTTTCAAAAACGTATCGCTGGCAACATCATTGTTTCAAAAAACGTATAGCTGGTAACATCATTGTTTCAAAAAGGTGTATTTGGCAACATCATTGTTTCAAAAACGTATAGCTGGCAACATCATTGTTTCAAAAACGTATCGCTGGCAACATCATTGTTTCAAAAACGTATAGCTGGCAACATCATTGTTTCAAAAACGTATAGCTGGAAACATCATTGTTTCAAAAACGTATCGCTGGCAACATCATTGTTTCAAAAACGTATAGCTGGCAACATCATTGTTTCAAAAACGTATCGCTAGCAACATCATTGTTTCAAAAACATATAGCTGGCAACATCATTGTTTCAAAAACGTGTCGCTGGCAACATCATTGTTTTAAAAACGTATCGCTGGCAACATCATTGTTTCAAAACGTATAGCTGGCAACATCATTGTTTCAAAACGTATAGTTGGCAACATCATTGTTTCAAAACGTATAGTTGGCAACATCATTGTTTCAAAACGTATAGCTGGCAACATCATTGTTTCAAAACGTATAGTTGGCAACATCATTGTTTCAAAAAACGTATAGTTGGCAACATCATTGTTTCAAAAAACTTATAGCTGGCAACATCATTGTTTCAAAAAGGTGTAGTTGGCAACATCATTGTTTCAAAAACGTATAGCTGGCAATTGTTTCAAAAACGTATAGCTGGCAACATCATTGTTTCACAAACGTATCGCTGGCAACATCATTGTTTCAAAAACGTATAGCTGGCAACATCATTGTTTCAAAAAACGTATAGCTGTCAACATCATTGTTTCAAAAACGTATCGCTGGCAACATCATTGTTTCAAAAACGTATAGTTGGCAACATCATTGCTTCAGAAACGTATAGCTGGAAATATCATTGTTTCAAAAACGTATAGCTGGCAACATCATTGTTTCAAAAAACTTTTTCTACTGATTGACCCTAAGCCACTGCTTTACATCACAATTTTAGGGGTAAGGTGTTAGTTTGTTTAGTGTAGGGTTTGGGTGGGAAAGTTAATTGTAAGTTGTAGTTGTTTTGGGATGGGTTAGATGTGATGGGGCCAAAGTGGTGTGCTGCAGGGTCGTGACCACTTTATACTTGGGTCATGACCTGCTCAACCACCAGGACCCCATCCCCAGGCATCACGGGTCGCCACCTACGGCCAACAGGTCGCTCCATTGAGAGACTTTTACCCTCTGCAGGGGGGGCAGTTGACGTATTCTGATGCCCCGCTAACAAGGCGGCAGTTTTCTTTAATAAAATTGTATATATATATATATATATATATATATATATATATATATATATATATATATATATATATATAAAGTTTCATTAACAAAATATATATATATATATATATATATATATATATATATGTTAATAAAACACAAAAAGTGTGCATATGTACAAAATCTTTGTGACAACATGATTGATTTGCTTTTTACAGTTTATCAACCTTTTGCAGGTTATTTAAAATCCATATTTTTTTTAGATTATAAGAATTATTTTTTGAGATAATAATGATTTACTTACACAAGTTTTACTAATTAACACATATCTTTGGTGGGAGAAGAGGTTGGTGCATAAGTGAATATAAAGACCCTGACTAGAATTGAAACTTAGTTCTCCAATTCCATTACACCACCTGCACATCCATGCTTACATCACCTGTTATTCCCAAGCAGTTACCTATCTAGTTACTGACAAAACTCAACATTGCTTAACTTTGGGGATTGCTCAAGAACTGGTGTTTCGACAGGATATGGCTATAAGCCTTTAAGTTACCATGAAGTGGAACAGGAGCAGTATATATTGAAATACAAATCTAGTATGAGATAAAAGTAATCAAACCAGCCTGAAGATCCAAAAAGTGAAACTGCAGTAGCATGTGAGGTATTTATATCTTTTTAAAATAAATGTTCTTAAAATTGCACAGCATTTTATGCGTAGAGTGCTTTTTTTAATTCAGCTAAGAACTTGTCAATTTTCGGAATAGTTTTTGCCCAGTAATTGATTTCAGTGAATGAAGAATTTACACACACACACACACGCATATTTATATATATATATATTGAAAGAATAGGCCAAGCAGGTTTCATTGATTTTCTCTTTTTGCCTATAACTTGGAAATTAATGCATCAATTAGGTTATAAGTACACACAAAAAATAAGCTTAAGACTCAATAGATTGATACTTTACATAACCACTTTTGATATCTTCCCATTGTTCAATCTTGGTTTGTATTGAAAGTCTACAAATAAAGACTTTCACCCTTCTTTGATGCCAGTCTTCAAATAGTCTTTGTTAGAGAACTTTCTTTTTATTAGTTTTGATTGTATAAAACTCAAAATGTCCTCAGTTTCATATCTGATGACTGATCAGGTCTCCTATGTGTTGTATCCATTCAAGAAATGGCTTATCATGGCTCTCAGCAACCTCCTATCCTATGCAGCTCTTAGTAATGTTTGTTCTGTTACCCTCCATTCATATGAGCATGTTAGACTGGTAACCTGCTGTTTTCCAGTGTCCCTTTGATAGCTCCTATATGTGACAAATTTCCAAACCCTCTTTCCTCATTATTTATCCCAAAAATTTCAACTTCCAGATTCTGTCTTCTGTTTTCATTCTCCTTAAGACTTCTTCAGTTGTTACATGCACCATCCATGGTATTCTCAGCATCCTTCTGTAGAATCACATTTCTGTTGCCTCCAGTCTTCTGTGTGGTGATTGTCCAGTATCTACTACCATATAGGATTGATATTACATAGCAATCTGGCACTATTTTCACTTTTCTTTACTACCTTCTCTAGGAGGTCCTTTAGTTTTTCTTTTGTCTGTCATCAACACAGTGTCAACTGCATATCATATTCTTAATATTGTGACCACCATTATAAAACCTGGTAAAGTCTCTAACTCCCTTAAGTTAGTTTCACTGTAGAGGTAGAATAAAACCATTGTGAAGACACATTCTTGTGTTATGCCCTTTTCTATTTTTGTGTACCTACTTTTCACATTCTATCCATATTCTTGTAGCATACCTATGGACAATAATGGTTGATAAACTGTAAAAAGCAAATCAATCATGTTGTCACAAAGATTTTGTACATATGCACACTTTTTGTGTTTTATTAATAATATATATATATATATATATATATATATTTATATATATTTTTGTTAATGAAACTTGATATATATATATATATATATATATATATATATATATATAGTTTTATTAAAGAAAACTGCCACCCAATTCATATAAATACAGTAGTAAATACTGTATGTTGGTCTGCAGTTGGAGATTCATTGTGGAATTCATTTGACTCACTTCTTGCGGTTGACTACTTCTTCTACAAGCCACTGGCAAATCTTATAAGTGTTGTTTTTGTCCTAAGTATTATTGGTCATTACCAACCTTCGTTTGATTATTCTATTCAGTAACCTTCCCTAGGTTACAACACATATGCATGCTATTTGCTAACAGTATAAGTTCTTTCTTTCTGTTTTCATTTTTCTTGAGACTTCTTCATTGCTTACATGCACTGTCCATAGTATTCTCAGCATCCTTCTGTAAAACCACATTTCTGTTGCCTCCACTCTTCTCTTCATCTGTGAGGAAATTGTCCAGCATCCACTGTCATGTAGGAGAATTGATATTACATAGTAATTCGGCACTCTGTTTTTTGATTCTAATGAAATTTTCCTGTTCCTTAGTACTTTGTTTAAATTTCGGAAGACATTTTTGTGATTCGAAAGTGCATCCAGATTTTGATGCCACATTTTCCATCCTCAGATATATAAAATTTTGTATTTGGTTAATTTTAACATCTACAATTCATAGTTTACATCTTATACTTTTTCAGCTGCTGACAACTATATGTTCTGTTCTCTTAGAGTTGGGGTCCTTTCTTCTCACTTCCCTTTACTACCTTCTCCAGGAGGTCCTTCAGTTTTCCTTCCCTGTCTGCCATCAACACAGTGTTAGCTGCATATCTTATATTGTTAAGATTGTGCCCAACAATAATGAATTCTGTTAGGGTCTCTAACTCACTTAAGTTAGTTTCACTGTAGAGGTAGAATAAATCCATTTCACTTTTTTTAAAATTTTTTTTATTTTGCAAACACCAATTTTTACTTACTATAACTGTATGTGTGTTATCCAAACATGCTGAAATCTGCGAGGAGATTATTAGCATTCACTGCCATATAGACGGACCGATACTGCATCAGAGTTCAACACTCTTTTCTTTGTTTCCAATAAGCATTCCCTGTTGCTTAATACTTTGCTTTTGGAAGGTAATTTTTGCTATTCAGATGCACCTTTGAATTTTGGTAACACATTTTCAGTCTTTTGTTAAAACTCTTCCCAGATATTTAAGTTTTTGCATTTGTTCGATTTTGGCATCTCCAATTTGTAGTTTGCCTCTTGGGCTGCCCCTGTTGCTGACGACAATACATTATGTCTTATCTGAACACAGCAAAATAGTTGACAGGTAAATTTTCACAGATACAGGTGTCAAAGTTGAATATGCTCTAGATATTTTATAACCCTGAAAAAAGGGCTATTTTGTGCGCTAGAAGATTCTGTTATTAAAAATTAACTGGAGACAACAAAATCAAGCAAGTACAAAAATTTGAATATCTAGGAAGCATTTTAACAGATGACAGAAAATGTGATACTGAAAACTGAAGATGCATTGAAATAGCAAAAGATGCTTTCTAAAAGCTAAGCATATATTAAGAAACAGGAAAATTTTGTTAGAAACAAAGAAACGAGTACGGAAATGTGACGTAATGTCAGTCCTCCTAAATGGCAATGAATGAAGGACAATGTCCTCACAAATGAAAAAGGGGTCTTCAGGTAACAGAAATGTTTGTAGAAGAATAATGAGAATACCATGCAGTGAACATGTGAGCAACAATGAAGTTTTAGAGAAAATGGAAACAAAAAGGACACATACAGTGTAGCCCAGATATAAGAGAGTTGTCGGGACCGGAGAAGAAGTATCTTATATCCGGGTTTCTCTTATATCCGGATTTCTCTTATATCCGGATTTCTCTTATATCCGGGTTTCTCTTATATCCGGGTTACACTGTACTTTGAATCAGACAGTGATAGTTGAAATTTCACACATAATGAGGAATGAGGGCTTGGAGAATTTGACACAGGATATAATGAAGGCTAGAGGGAGAGAGTAAGTTGCCTAACAAATTTGTGTAAAACGATAGCAAAATAGGGATTAGGAGATACAGTGTAACCCGGATATAAGAGAGTTGTCGGGACCGGAGAAGAAGTCTCTTATATCCGGGTTTCTCTTATGTCCGGGTTTGGTCTATTTTGTTTAGGTAAGTATGGCTCTAATTTGGGACCAGATAAAATCTCTCTTATATCCGGGTTTCTCTTATATCCGGGTTACACTGTATAGCAAAATGACAAAAAGGGTTACAAAGTGGACAGGAATTTGTGGTGAGCCATGATCAGCTATGCCCTGAAGGAACACAGCACATAAAAGAAGAATTGCAATCCAATGCTTAACAGAATGAATTACTATTTGAAATTTTTCAGGTCACGAACTGTCAGGATATGGAACACATTTTAAAAAAATATGATTTTCAAAATTGTTGATATTGAAACCCTGATGCTACTTCTTACGTTTCTGTAGTGATGTATTTTATTTACTTTATTTGTACCTTGATTTTGTTTTTCCATGTTATTTGTTTTTTAATCCACCCACACTAAATTAGATAGTTCCATCTTTAGCCCACTTTTAGTTTTCTTTGTTCTTTACAGGCCGCCATTTGCATCCCCTCTTCTCTATCCTATTCCTACCAACTTTTTATGCTCCACTCTTCTTCGTCATCTCCCATTTCCTTTCTTCTCTCACTTTCCATTTCCTCTTTCATTTTTATCATTTTATTTTTTTTGTTTGTGTCTGCTGTGTGCATTTTTTTAATATCTTCTTGTCCTATTTTCTCTTCTAATTCAATGTTTCCTTTCTGCACTATTTTTTCTTAATCTTCTTCGTCTTCTTCTTGCACTTAGTTTTACAAAGTTACACTCTCTCTTTCACATGTCTTTTTGCTTATTCTACAGTTTTCTCCATTTATCTCCTTATTTTCTAATCCTCTTTGCCGTTCTCTATTTCCTCGCTCCCTTACTCTCGACCAATTCTCTTCCACCCGCCCCACACAACGCCGCTATTATTTCTTATCCAACTATAACTCTTTCCCCAGCCCACCGTGTACTGTATTATTATTATTCCATACAGCCCTTCCATATCTCTGTCATTTACTCCCTAATGTTTTTCCTTCTTAATGTATACAACTGTCAACGTCATTTCTCAACGCGTCAAATCTCCATATCATCAGTTGGATGCAGTCTAACCTCTCTTTATCATCAACATTCGTTTTTTCCAATTCGTTTTTTAACAGATGATGATGATGATGGCAGCTAATGTGTGTTTTAGCGGTTGGTTACTTTGAAGCAACTTAAAAAAAGTAAATAAATTCATGAATAAATAAAAGTAAAATTAAGCAGAGACTGGCTTTTCCTGAACGATTTTATTTATTTTATTTTTTTATGACTTAAAAAGAAACCAACAACTGGGTGCATGTGGGGGAAAAAGAGAAAGAACAGGTTTCTAATTTCAGTGAGGCAAATCCCCAACTGCCGACATCTGACAGACAGACACGTGTGTATGGATGGAAAGATCTACACATAAGCTAAGCATTTAGTTGAAAACTGAAACATTCACAATCGTGTGTTTATATAAAAAAATTATACGAACAAATCCAGCTTCCTAAGAGTTTAGGTTCAAATTGTGTGTATGCACTCAATACTACAATGTATGAGATTCGACACAAAACTTCCTTGAATTTGAACCACATTTTATTGGTATGCGTAAGCAAAGTAAAGTATGAACTTTGTACATAGAATCTTCTTGGAAAAACCGCTAGAATTCTTATACATGCTCAAGGGTGTCGCTTTAGGAAACAGTAAAAATTAGGTGTGACGGTTTAATTTTTTTTCTTTTTCCAAATAAAGCAACAAAATACTGAAGCCTGAAAGAGTAAAAAACATGAAACTTGCTTGAGCAATGACAATCATGAGCAGAGAGAGAGAGTGAGATTTTTGTGTCAGCTGCTTATTATTCAGTCTCTTATTCTTCTTTTTATCTGTTGTTTAATCTTTAATAGTGACCTTTTCATCCATAAATTTTTAATTTAGCAAATTTTAAAATATAATACAGTGTAACCCGGATATAAGAGAAACCCGGATATAAGAGAGATTTTCTCTGGTCCCAAATTAGAGCCTGTGTTAATGTATATATAATAGACCAAACCCGGATATAAGAGAAAACCGGATATAAGAGACTTATTCTCCGGTTCCGACAACTCTCTTATATCCGGGTTACACTGTATAATGATAAATTATATATAATTACTGCAGTGTTTATATTCCCTCATATACGCTTAACCATCATCAATAAATCCCTGAAAATAGCAAAAGGAAAAAGAAAAGCACCTGGGTGAAAGTAATGAGAGTGAAAGAAAAAATAAAACATTAAAAATACATAGCTCAACTTAACAAAATAAAATGTGCTCAATAATCCAAACTGTCTGAGTAAGTGTGAAACTTGAAGTCACAGTGAAGTCTTGTCTCTGATTTTAGAGATTTTCATATTATGCTCAACTGTTTTGTATTGAACACTGTTTTTTTTTAAATAAAAATAGATGCTAAGAACACTGGATTATAAATGTTACTGCTCTTTCTTATTATATTAATATATATATATATATATATATATATATATATATATATATATATATATATATATATATATATATATGTAATGGATAACGGTTTGGATTGAGGGAATTGGGGAGATGAGTTTGAATTGGAAAAGGTATGAACCCATCTCATCTACCTACCAGCTGTGGGTAAATAGCAGGACAGACTTGGTTCTATAGCCTTGGTTGGCGAATGATCTAAGAAAAGGGCAACTCTGAATTCAAAACCTGCAGAGGGTCATTTGGGGACCTTGTGGCATACTATGCACTAGTTCTTTTCCAAAAAGTGTGGTTGTTTCTGCACAAGCCTTCACCACTATAATCAAATGATATGTGCACATAGTCTGGTTGTTGGTTCTAAGAACTGTACTGCTTGACCGTCGTGCATCAAAAAGGACATGAGAGTCTAGAAGTATATATATATATATATATATATATATATATATATATATATATACAAGTTTAGGATTGGTATATACGGAGTGAATTCCAATAACCAACAATTACTATTCTTTAAAGAGTGTTCAATACAGAGTAGAGCAGATATAATTATTTATTTGAATATTACAACATAAATATGTTATAAAATCACGACAAAGAAGTGTTGAAACAAAATGGCTATTTTTGTCGTGATTTTATAACATATTTATGTTGTAATATTCAAATAAATAATTATATATATATATATATATATATTAATTAATAAATATACATATTATCCCTCACCGATAGCACTTGTGACTATAAACGTTATATTTACTAGGTACAAGTGTTTGAGTAGATATCTCTGTTTTTTAAACAGTGAAATTAATGTCTACTGCCCTAGAGATTGAAAGTTGATAGACATTAATTTCATTGTTTTAAAAAATGGCCAGTAATTTCACTGTTTAAATAATAGGAATGTGTAGACATTAAATATGATGATTATTACAATATGAAATGTTTGATTTAATAAAAAAAACATGAATTGCTTTTGCTTAAAATATAAATTGAGAGGGAGAGAGAAAGGTGGAGAAAGAGAGGGATTAAAAATGTTATTTTTTTTAATCAAAAAATCTCTAATGCATATCTTTGTGTGGATAAGTCTAAGGGAATGAAATGAGAAACAGTCGTTTTTCTCATAATTTTTTAATCCACATACACAAAATGAACTATATTGTTCCTCAGAGACACACCCACAACCAGCCTAAATACACATGTATAATTGCATATAAATGTTTACTTTTAATTTTTATATGCAGGCATTGGCAACACATGCACATCTTAATATATATATATATATAGTCAAACGCTTGTATTGAGCTCTTTAGTTAGTTGTTTACTCGTATCGGGGTTTTTTCTTTGGGCCTTGAACCTGTATCTGTGCGATTATTTTCGACAGACTTTCATGTTCCTGGCTCTTTCTTTTTTTAAAACCTTCTTTTCCTTCGTGATTGATTTGGCTGTTGTTAAATCAAGAGTTCGAAGGTTTTTCGACACGAGTATAGTTACCTATATTTATATATATATATATATATATAATAAGTGCTCTCACTTTAAAAGATGCAAACCATAGTCTTAAATTTTAAATTAAACTAGCTTTGTGCATATGGAAGGTTCATATATGAGTGCCTCTCTCATAAATATATATATATATATATATATATATATATATATATATATATATATAGTGTATTTGGGCAGCAGATTATTATTTAAACATATATTATTATGTATGACAGAATAAATGTCTATTATGTTTGGTCATGAGCCATTCTAATGTTCAAATGCTTGCTTTAATTTCTGGTGAAAATAAAGACAAAAATTTCATAAGTTCATGATATGGTTCTATGATGTCATACCATGCAATAGACTGAAGTATTACAACAGAACCAATGTCTAGCTGCAATGTAATGTATTGTGACTAGTTTGAACTTACAATCTGCATCTGCTACTCCACGATAGTTATCGTCGCATGGCAATTTTCTATGTCAAAATAACAAAATATCAGCTTTAACGGTGGATATCTTCATTTCATGTCTGTATAACCACTCTGAGGTTGGCTCATGTTAGCCAAAAACTTAGGACCAACTTAATAAAAAATATCCAAATGTTGGACAATTTTTGTCTTTATTTTCACCAGAAATTAAAGCAAACATTTGAACATTAGAACGGCTCATGATCACACATAATAGACCTTCATTATTTGTTTAAATATATATATATATATATATATATATATACATAAAATAATGTTAGTAGCTAAAACATCATTATATAACGTTCTTTTCCATATGAAACACAAAAAATATGAACATATATTTTTATATTTATTCATGTATATATATATATATATATATAATATATATGTATGTATTTATGTATTGGAGGAAATGGTATATATAAATGTTAAAGGAATACATAGAAAAATCCTCAAGGAATTTAAATAAAAGGCATTTTTATGAAACAACACACGGTGCATTTGCAGCTCACCATGAGTCTGACCATGATTTAGATTCAAAAAATGTTACTTTAATTAAAAGAGAAAGCAATTTACTAAGACAAAAGTTTATAGAAAGTGATTTAATTACTAGATCATCCACAGTAAATTTGTGTCCAGGATCTTTCTTTGCAGATCTTCTGTTGTCACAATATAGGATACTTATTAACAAGAGTGAAAAAAAACCCGGAAAGAAGCCAAATGAAATTGGCTAGACCTCATACTCATAGGAAGGCATAATGGAGTAATGGATAGCAGCTCCGACTGAGGAATCAGAGAACCGAGTTCGAATTCCAGTCAAATCTATTACATTCACTTATGTGCTAATCCTCTTCTTCGTCCCCCAGCTCTGGGTATACAGCAGGACAGACCAGGTTCTATAGCTTTGGATAGCAACTGTTCTACTGCAGAAAGAAATGGCAACCTACTGTGAGGACAAAATCTGCCTTGTCAGTCACGTATCGAAAGATGCATGATTGCCTAAGCATGTATTACATATGGCGTATAACTGACTGACATACTCAAACACATTGAAAAAAAAATTAAACATTTAAAAGTTCAGCATCACCTCCCCTTTCTGTACATGTGCAGTTCCATCAATGTAAACATCACTTCAGTCTGATGAAGTCCTATAGGACAAAATGTGTTGCATGAAAATATTTTCCACTTTGTCACTAATTTTCTTAATATATACGAGGGTCATTCAATAAATAAGGTGAATTTTTCGGTATAAGGACTTCTAATACAGATAGAAGCTTACTTTTTTTAATTTTTCAACGTAGTCTCCCAGCACTGTCACACACTTTTCCCATCTGTGCACAAGCTTCCGTATTCCCTCAGCATAAAAATCTTTGGACTGATGTCTCAGCCAGTCGCTCACAACACTTTTGACTTCATCATCACTTTTAAGCTTTGTGCCTCTCGTGAACGCTTTCAAGGGACCAAACAGGTGAAAGTCTGAAGGGGCAAGGTCTGGGCTGTAAGGGGGGTGAGGGAGTTGTTCCCAGCCCAGCTCACTGATGGTCTGCACCGTTTGGGCTGCTGTGTGAGGTCTTGTGTTGTCATGATGCAAGATGACTCCTTCTGGCTGATGACCCCTGCGTTTGTCCCAACAGATAAGCTCAAAGTCCTTGCAATGTCATCCACTGTCAGACTGAATGAGGTCATTGACTGATTCGATCACCTCAGGAGACCTCACTTCTGTTGGCCCCACCCCAGGCCTGTCTTCATCCTCAACACTGCTCCGTCCTTCTTTAAACAATTTAGCCCACTTGTAGACATTTTTTTGGCTGAAACATGTGGCACCATACACAGTTGACATTCTCCTATGAATTTCAACTGGTTTGCACCCTTCAGCAACCAAAAACTTGATAACTGACCGCTCTATTCTATATTGAGCACTTTTTAAAATATAATGTTTTGACATTGGGACTAACCTACCTTACACCTGTGTGTATATATATATATGTGTGTGTGTGTATAAGCATATGGTCTGAAGATTCTGTTATATATAAATATAAGATTGTTATATATAAATAAATATATTATTTATATTCAGATTATTGCCCTAATCTTTGTTGTTTTTATATTTCAACTGTTGTGCCCTCCAGCTTTTATCAGGTGTATATCAATCTGGGTAACCTACAAGGAATTCTGAACTGCGCCCTTTATTTAACCTATGGGGGTAAACTGTTCTCATTCCACTGCCCACGTCTAGGAATATTTCATCTAGTTCTTATTTTTAGTACTGCTCAGTTATTTCTCACCCATTGCCACTAAGTCAAAGTACACACTGCCTGCCCCAGGGATTGATCTCACAATTAATATGTCAGACATATTCACAAACCATCACTTTAATCCATTGTGCTATTGTTGTATATTTTGGCTAAAATAAATAAAATATATAAATAAAATAAATATATATATATACAAGGTGCAATGGATAAATTGTTGTCTAAATTACACAAAAATGAAAACACTGACATCTCATTCTAACACATACCAATAATGACTCAAAAATATCTCGAAATACTAAAAAGTAAATTTATTCAATAAAATCGCCATTGGCTTCAACTACAATCTCCAGACGACTTCTGAATCTCCTGCAACTCTTCTGGACAGTCCTCTTGTTTAAGTTGGCCATAATCCTTGCCTTCAGTTCATCTTTGGTATTACAAGGAGTTTTGTTGGTCTCTTTCTCAACTGTGCCCCACACATAATAATCAAGGGGGTTGCAGTCTGGGTAGTTAGGTGGTCAGATGTAAGGGGTGATGTGGTCACAGAAATAGTCAGACAACCATAACTGGTTTCTCCTGCTTATGTCATGGTGTAGAGTCCTGTTGTTAGATGTAGGGTCTTCCAGCAGCCACCTTCTTGACCCTGGACAGCACTGTCTCCTCAAAGCACTTGATGTAGGCCTCTGTGTTGAGTCTGAGACCCTCACCAAGAAATTCGGAAGTTCTTTTCTTATCAGAACAATCAGAGTGCATTTTCCGAGCTGCTGTACCATTGTAATAATTATTAAACTCATCCAACTCTCTCCGAATCATCTGCACTGTCCACAGAATGACATCCAAACACTATGAAATGTTCACATTAGAGCTTTGGGCATGAATGCCAAGCTATGGGCAAATAGTGAACCCCCAAACAAAAATCAAAATACTATGAAAATATAAACATACATATTTTTATAGTAAAAATACCAGCAATACATTTTTATTTAAAAAAATAACCAACAATACATTTGTATAGTAAAATTATCAACAAGGTAGGCCTTGGAACAACAGCAATTAAGAGGTGGTTCCACACTCCTCAAAACCTCCAATCTCCAGATCAGAGGCCTTGCACTACCAAATGTAGTTGTCATACCCAGGACTAGTATCTATATATATATATATATATTATTTAAAAATATGTATTCATTGCTACACAGAAATTACCATGTTTCGTAAGTTATTCAACATCACTTGTACATGGAACATAAACTTTAAATTTTAAGTTTAATTTAAGATGTAGGTTAAGCCTTCGAAACATGATAATTTCTGTGTAGCAATGAATACATATTTTTAAATAATAATTATAATATTATGCTCTACTGTTTATCAAGCACTGTTTTAAAATTAAATGCTAAAGAACTCCAGATTATAAATCTGACTGTTCTTTCTTTTTATTTTGATATATATATATATATATATATATATATATATATATATATATATATATATATATATATATATATTCTATATTCAACATCATCACTTGATAAGACACTGGAAGTGTTGAAACGAAATGGCTATTTTTGTAGTGATTTTATAACATATTTATGTTATAATATTTAAATGAATGATTATATCTGCTCTACTCTGTATTGAGCACTCTTTAAAGAATAATAATTGTTGGTTATTGGAATTTACTCCGTATATACCAATCCCACACTTGTATATATATATATATATATATATATATATATATATATATATATATATATACATACATACAGTAAGGAGTAACTTACCGAGAGTAGGAGTAAATTACAAAGACAAACTTATTGTAACTGTGATAAAATCTGCATTCTGTTGTGATGGTGATTTTTTAAAAATATTTGTGGACATGCTCTGTAATTATTTAAAAAAAATTAATTTATCTGTTGTAACTATGGAATCTTTTGCAAAAAAAGCATTTCAATATAAGGGAGCTGACTGGAAATTGGTAGAAATGTAAAACGGCATTAAATATCATATGCATTTTAATATGTTGTTGCTATATTTGTAATAAATTTTGTTGAGTGCTAGTTGATTGATTTTGATATAGCTGGCCTGGAGAATTTGAAGTTTTTGCTTATTATTTTCATGCTATAGTATATTGGTGTTGTTGACAAGTATTTTCCTAAATTTTGTGAAGATGGACAGGAATGTGGTTTTTGATGTTGTGCAATAGAACTTAATGTATTAACATCAAGAAACTGATTAGACAACTGGAAAGGACCGTGTTAATTTTTTCTCCAGTGTTGTACCATCCACACTGATTTTTTGTTTTGTTTTCAGTCCATTGGCCAGGTAGTGTTAACATGCTTTGAAAAAGTTGGTAATTCAGCTTTTCTCTCTGTCTCTCTCTTTCTCTCTCTCTCTCTCTAAAGACCCACTGCTCTCCAACCCCAAAAAAGGAGATGCAGTAGTAATACCCAATCCCATCCCACCTCAAATCACAACTATAGTATGACACTTAACTCTCCCAGACTTACTTTGGCCACATTGCCGATGACAATGGAATCAATCTTGCCGGACCATAATGGACAACTCCACACTTTTTTTTTAATGCAATGTATGTTTTCATGTTAACTTGACATTTATATTTTTTCGTCTCTACTATGAAATTTAACTTGTTTTTACTAATTTTTGTACTAACACAGTGTTAATTTTTTCTCCAGTGTTGTACCATCTACTCTGAGTTGTTTTCATTTTCAGTCCAAAACACACTCCAAAAAAGTTAGTATTCAGACTTTAACTAAGTTAAAACTTAATTATTACAATGTTTAAGGTGGTTTAAACACTCTTCCACTTACCTCACTGGCATCCAAATCCTTAATCTCTCAATCTCTCACACAAATGGTTCAGTTCTCCATGCATTTCCCCAGTAACTCTGATGGAAACACTTCTCCTTGACTCTTGTCATACTACACAGCTCTGCTCTCTTGGCAATTCTGATCATGCTGTAGTATCTGTAAACATCTCCTTTCCCTCCTCCCCCTACCAACAGAATATCTTTCTGCTATCAACGAACAGGTTGGGACTCATTCCATGATTTCCTTCAAGACGTCTCTTGGAATGTCGTTTTAATCACCCCATTCAGAAATGCACAGTTACGGTCTCCTCCTGGGTGAAAGTTAGCATTAATTCCTTCATTCCAGCTAGGAAATACCAAGTTAAACCACATTCATCTCCCTGGTTCTCTCCTGCTTGCTCAGCTGCTATAGCCCACAAGAATCAATTCTTCCAACTGTACTAGGGTGACAAGTCTGATTACAATAGACGTCTCTTTGTCTCTACTCAGAACGAATGCAAGTCTGTCCTCAATGAAGCCAAATTACTGTTTGCTGACAGAATGAATCAGCGTATAGCATCTGGCAAGTTCGGTTCAAGAGATTATTGGTGGCTCTGCAAGAGTGTGCTGAACAGCAGAAAATCCTAAATCCCTCCTCTATTCAACCAATTCAAAGTCCCGACATCCACAGCAGATAAGGCTGAATGCTTTGCTCATAAATTCTCATCCAACTCAACACTCAATCGTCTGGAGTACCTATACCTGATTTCCTCCCTAGAACTGATTTTCTACTGAGCGACATGTGCATAACACCCTCACTGGTCTCAGATAGCATTTCTAAATTAGACCTCCATAAGGCAAGTGGAGGTGATGGAATACCAGCTGATGTCCTAAAGAAATGTGGAACAGAGGTGGCCTTAGTCGTATCTAAACTATATAACTATTGCCTCAATGCTTCCTGCTTTCCAGCCTGTTGGAAGTTCTCATCTGTAATCCCTGTTTTTAAGGACTCTGGAGAACTTTCTGACCCCTCTAACTACTGCTCTGTCAGTCTCCTACCACTTTTCAGCAAAGTCTTTGAGGCTTTAAACAATGCTGAAGTGGTTAAGTATCATACCTCTCAAGACCTACTCTCTGACAAACAATATGGATTCCGTTTTGCCCAGTCTATTGCCGATATGATCACAGCCATTAAATATATATATCATGCTCTTGATAAGAATGGTGAAGCTTGAGCTGTGACTCTAGATATCTCGAAGACGTTTGACAGAGTTTGGCATGCTGGTATTCTGCACAAGCTTCTGGGCTATGGTATTACAGGATGACTATTTGATTTAACCCAATTATTCCTTTCAAATCATGAAATAAAAGTTGTTCTGAATGGACATGCTTCCAGATCCTGCCTTATGAATGTGGGAGTTCCCTCAGAGCTCTATCCTGGGTCCTACACTGTTTCTGATCTTCATCAATGATCTTCCTGATGTCATCTGCTCCCAAGTGTGCATCTATGCAGATGACACTACCATTTACTCCTGTCTCAATAGTAAACCTGGCAGCGCTGACAAAGTCAACCTAGCTGATGTGCTCTTGAAAAAGAACTTCAGCCGGTGGTTAACTGGGGCAGGAAATGGCTTGTAAATTTCAATGCCTCCAAAATGAAACTTCTCTCATTTAGCCACCACAGAGATAATTCCCTACCCACCATCACCATGGCTGATGTTAAACTCCAGAAGAGTGTCTCACTGTGCCTTCTTGGCCTTGGCTTTCGAATGACTTGACGTGGAACAACTACATTGAATCAGTGGCTGCATCTGCTGCAAGGAAAGTTGGCTCACTGTATCATGCCATAGGTTTTTCTCATCAGAGTCCATCCTATATATCTACAAATGTACCATTCATCCATGCATTGAGTACTGTTGCCATATCCAGTCTGGTGCCCCAGCTGTTCATCTTGAGGTTCTCGACAAAATCCAAAGAAGGATCTGCAATATAATTGATCCTGACTTGGCATCTCAACTCTAGACATTTTCTCACAAACGTGATGTGGTTTCCCTCTGTCTTTTCTACAAATATTTCTATGGCTACTCTTCTATCAAGCTTTTTTCCCTGGTGCCCTGACTACATATATTTAAGCATGCTACTAGACTGGCATCTAGGTCCCACCCTATTACCATTGAAATTGTTAAATGTAACTATCACTTCTACTCTGACAACTTCTTTTCTTGCATTTCCTGCCTGTGGAATTCCCTTCTGTTTACTTCCTTCCATGATAACTATAATCTTCAAAAATTTAAATGCAATGTCAATCGCCATCTTCTGATGTCTTCAGCCCCATTTATCTTTTATCCTTTCCTCTTTCCCCTATACACAGATTTTCTCTTGCCATCACTGTGTGTAACCCCCTGCAAACCAGTGCCACTCCTGCCTTACTTGGAGTGAAATGCTTAAAAACAATAAAAATAAATAGACACAATATGTCTATATTATTCAATGAAACATGTTTGAATGAAGATATGCTGCCGAAATATACATCTATCCACACACACACACACACACACACACACACACACACATATATATTTAAAGACATTTATAATATGTTTAACGTTCTTTTTATAGATACAAGTATTTAAGCAAATGCTCTGTTTTATAATAAACAGTATTAAATAACATTTACCGACCTGAATGTCCCAGAAATTTTCATAGAAAATTTTCGTCCTCCGGCATGAAAATTTCTCGGACATTCAGACCGGTAAATGTTATTTAATACTGTTTATTATAAAACAGAGCATTTGCTTAAATACTTGTATCTATAAAAAGAACGTTAAACATATTATAAATGTCTTTAAATAAATTGTCGGACTATGTCCAATTCAAAAATACATATATATATATATATATATATATATATATATTTGTTATGCAGTGTTACATTAGAACATGTATATACCTATTACAAAGTTGTACATCTTGTTTCAACATTAAAAAAATATTATTTAACATTTCATCAGGTGGGAAATCACAATGTTCCATAGTATAAATCAATGGTAGAAAGTGTTCAACCTTAACAGGAGCAAATTATCGAAATATAAAAGAACAAAGAGTAAGATTCCAGTATTCAAAACATTAATTTAAAACAGGGATCAATACAAAAGTAGAGCAATAAATATATATTTGTTATGCATTGTTATATTAGAACATGTACATACCGACTACAAAACTGTGCATCAATGTTAAAAAAATATTTTTTAATGTTTCATCAGGTGGGAAGTCACGATGCACATTTTTTATTCTTCTACAACAAATTTATTTATGTTAAATTTCTTAGTACATTACACACACACACACACACACACATACATTTGTTTACATTTGTAAAAACAATACGCTAGATTTAGTTGTGTAACTCTACCGAGTGAAGATAGCTCTGGCTGACACCAAATTAGTTGAGTTTCAATCCTGGCTTGAGGCATTCGGAAGTCTAGTCACACTGAGGAGCTGTGATACAGCGAAACAGTACTGTCTGTGAATGACATAATTTAGCTCTTGAAAATACATTTCAATTGAGCACTGTTGAGTGATAAGCTAATTCTATAAACAACAGCCACCTGCACTAATGCAAAGCTCTTCAGTAAAATGAATGGAGCACTTTGGCTGATTGGCATTTGTTTACATTTGTAAAAACAATACGCTAGATTTAGTTGTGTAACTCTACCGAGTGAAGATAGCTCTAGCTGACACCAAATTAGTTGAGTTTCAATCCTGGGTTGAGGCATTCGGAAGTCTAGTCACACTGAGGAGCTGTGATACAGTGAAACAGTACTGTCTGTGAATGACATATATATATATATATATATATATATATATATATATATATATATATATATATATATTAATTAGTACATATACGTGTACTTACATTTTGTGTGTAACTTAGGTTTCGCTGGTTTGGGCACAAAGTCTATGTTCAACTTTGTGCCTGATGAGCTGTAATCAAGTGAAACTTGTCACACACCAAAACATAGGTACACATATATGTACTAATTAATATATATCTTTGTTCTGTCTAACCACATCGATACCTCATGTATAAATTTGATAAATATCTGCTTACCCACATATGCACACCAGCACGCACGTATACATTTGCTTATATCTGGTTGTTTGATATATATATATATATATATATATATATATATATATATATATACACACACACACACACACATATATATATATACATATATACATAAACACACAAATATCAGTATATACACAAGTGCACGCACACACTCACAAATAAAATTAATCATGTTGTACCTGTCTCATAGCCTGTTTGAAATTGCTGTACCTTGACTTGCTAAAAAAAAATTACAGAATTTTCTTTATCTTTTATTTCAATAAACTATTTTTATTGGTGTCGGGGAAATATACATATATATATATGTCATACAATCAGAATTAAGATACCATTATGTAAATAAATTTACACAATAGTATCTTAATTCCGATTGTATGAAATATATTGCTCTGTTTATTAAAAAAGCATTGGGCTCTATGTGTGAATCAGTTTTAATATTTAATATTTAATATTGTGTTTAGGATTCACTTGGATTATATACCAATGGATTACTACCTATATATATATATATATAT
>OZ038479.1:77945954-77958454 GCA_964036315.1 Acanthosepion esculentum | reverse complement strand
AGCTAATCAGCAACTGATTATCATCATCAATGGGCTGCTTTCATCTGACTCTCAAGACGCCCCAGGACATTTTCATAAATGACTTTCGTGATGTCATCAGTTCTCAACTTGGTATCTATGCTGATGACAACTATCTACTCCTGTCTTAATAGTAAGTCTGATCAGTTTGATAAGCACAAATTGGCAGCTGTTCTAAAAAATGATCTACAACCTGTTGTTTAATGGGGCAAGGAGTGGCTTGTTAATTTTTAGGTCTCAAAAACAAAACTCTTCTCTTTTAATCATCTGAGAGGACACTTTTTACCTTCCATCGGCATGGCTGGTGCTAACCTTCAGGAGTGACTCATTGCGCCTTCTCAGACTAAGGTTTTTCAGCTGGCATGAAATGGAAAGAATATATTGAATCAATTGTTAAGTTGCAGCTAAACAGTTGGACTTTGGTAGTGCTGTTACAAATGGTGGACAAGTTTCTGAAAAGTAGACATATTTCTAATTCCTGAATACAACAAGTAATTATGTCTATATTCACAGTTGATGTTGTTAAGGGATGTTTTTTATGATAAGGGCTTTTATTATTTTTAGACATTTTTTTGCATATATTATATTTGTGCTTTCAATAAATATGTTGCATATCAAAGTTGGTAAGTTTTCATGTTGGTTTATATGCATGTATATGTATAGATAGATAGATATGAACAAACTGGAATAGATAGATAGATAGATAGATAGATAGATAGATAGATAGATAGATAGATAGATAGATATTGTTATAACACCTAGTTGCCAATCTTAATTTCAATGCAGTAAAGTTTTTTTTTTCTTTTATTACAGTCTAAATTTGATGGTTTTAACCAGTCTGCTGAGACTGTCATCATTTCCATTCTTGTGAATGGTGAAGTACTTGTCATGTCATTTAACCCTTTTAGCCCTGACTATCGCTTTACCGGTGATAGAAAAAAATGACTTAATGCCCAGCCACTGGTTGTACGGTGGATAAAAATTTGCATCATGTTTTGCTATTCTTGTGCATCAAGAGAAGAGGCAGCACTAAGTATAATGCTTATATTTTTTTGTAACAATTTTTATATCTACCATGAAACATTACATATCAATTATTTGCGAATTTTGACTCAGGAGCTCAGGCAGAAGTGTTCAGATTGTTCAGAAATACAGGGCTCAAAGGGTTAATCACTAGGAAGGGCTTGAGTAGTTCAAGTAGGGAGGGGTGGGGGATGCAGTTTCTAAGAAACAAATTTACAATGATGCAAGTCTTTTGGGATGTAATGTTGTTTTGTGATGATTTAAATTGTAAATTGTGCATTTAATTCTTTGAGTTTTGATCAAAGTAAGGTGCTGAACAAATAACTTGAAATCAATTCAAAGAATTTTCCTGGCAAAATTAAGGTGCTTTGTAGGAATGCAGTTAACACCAACTTTAATTGTGTTCCAAATTGGTAATAATATTTGTAGGATGTTATGTAGTCAGTTTAATTTGACTGCCAGTACAGTTTTTAGCTGTCAGTCAAAAATCTCTACCAATTTATTTGAGCAGTATAGTGTATATTAGTTTAATATGATGCACACCTAAATGTTTTATGAATTCATCAATGTTGACTGAAATTAGCTATCCTAATTAAATGTAATTATATTCACAAAGCTGAATATTGGGATCCACTTCTGTAAAATTGTGTCTACTACTATAGTTTTATAGTTGCTAATGTTATTTTTTTACAAATTAAGCAGCTAGTCATCTTGTGAACCTATCAGTAACTGTTAGGAAGAAACTATATTTATTTATTTATGGTAATGGTCCCTCTATATCTCTATGCCGGTTAATGGATTGAGCATCTGGTGGTTGAAATAGGATATGAGGTGTCTCAATGTTACCTTTCGTGACCATTTTTTATGCATATTTGTCTAGACCAGTAGTTCCTAAACTTTTTTTTCTGGGACAAATGTTTGGAATTAAAATTTGCTTACAAATGTGATAAAAAGTACATTTAAAAATATAAAACAGAGAGACGGTTAAAGGAAGATAACCACAAATTCAGTCAGAACATTATCACTGATAACTCCCTCCTCCAATTTATGGACTGTGGTTATTATATTCTTAATACTTGACATAATGCAAAAATATCACAGTGATAAAATCAGTCAATAATTATTTATAACTGTTTATACTGGGACCCATGCGTGCAATTATAAAATAATCCGTAATAATATTTTAAATTTTAAAATCATCTTTAATTTTGGCATATGAATTTTTGAAACTGTTTGTAAATGTTGGATTGCCTTTTAATCCTTCCGCCTCACCTGCTATCTTCTTTTCACCACCTCTATAAGGTGCACCACACCATTTGGGAACCACTGAGCTAGACAAAATTTATGGAAATTAGTTCTATAAGTGCATGCTTTCCCAGATGTGATAAGCCATGAAAATGCTGAAAAAGCTTTTTTTTTTAAGAATAGCAGTATATAAAATCATAACCTATGAATTTATTACCGAAAAAAAGATGTGCTATCCAACAAATTGAAGAAAGTGTCTTTTTTTAAGTGTAGTAAACCAGCGGTTATTTATTGTTCTGTTACAATAATGTTGAAATCCAATGGATTATGTTAAGCAGAATTTATTTCTTTTCATTTGTTTAAAGATATATCAACTCCTTATGAGTCATTTAATGCCAAAATTTAATTTTCTTGGGAAATTTGAAGTAATAAAAATATTATATCTATTATTCTGCTATCACAGTTTAGTACATGGTAGATGATATTCAGCTCTTGTGCATATATATATATGTTTGTGTGGACATAATTACTAGAGGCAGTAGTATGAATGGTTTTATGTTGCAATTTTGTTGAAGTTATATTTTGGAATAGTTTGATTTCTTTAAGAAATTGTAGGCTATTTTATGGATTAATGTTCTTTCGCGTTGATTGTTTGGTTGATTTTGTCTCGCAGCACATCAACCTCCATGGCATATTCAATGCTGAAATCTAAACATTTTGAATGCAATTGCATGTCTTCAACTCCAGATAAAATGTATTGTTGGTCATTCTACTATAAACAGGTATTGCTGGTTATTTTATTATAAAAATATATTGCAGGTCATTTTATTATAAAATGTATTGCTGGCCATTTTACTATAAAAATATATTTTTATACTTTCATAATATTTTGTTTTTGTTTCAGGGTTTAGTATTTGCATATTTGGGGCCCTAACAGGTGCTACCATGCTGGGTCAGTGTGGACCTGGGAACATCAGCAATTAAGAGGTGGTGCCATGAGCCTCAAAACCTCCAATCTCCTGATCAGAGGTCTTACTGCCAGATTGTTATACCCAAGACTAAAGCAGAATTTAAAGTGCCCCTGGAAAGTGTATCAGAGTCAATAACTGTGGCAAAAGGTTATCCTGATGAAATTAACAGGCTTCTGTTTATGACTAAGTTGAGCCTTCAAGTTGAATGACATAGGTTGTGATTTGAGCTGGAGAGGGATGGGTTCTGCCAGGTTTAATTGCTCAAGACATGCTATTTATGATGCTAGAGCTGTGAAATCTTGTATGCATTAATTTAAACACTTATTATTATTATGGGTAAATAGCAGGACAGACTGGGTTCTATAGCTTTGGATGGCAACTGGTCTCCTGCAGAAAGAAATGGCAACCTACTGCGGGGAAAAAATCTGCCTCGTCAGTCATGTATCAAAAGATACATGATCGCCTAAGCGTGTATCACACATGGCACATAACTGACTAGGAGGCACGGATTGAGGAATCGGAGTGCTGAGTTCGAATTCCCGTTGAATCCATTACTTTCACTTACGTGCTAATACTCTTGGCAAAGGTATGAATCCTCTTCTTCCCCCCCCCCAGATATGGGTAAATAGCAGGACAGACTGGGTTCTATAGCCATGGATGGTAACTGGTCTACTGCAGAAAGAAATGGCAACCTACTGCGGGGAAAAATCTGCCTTGTCAGTCATGTATCGAAAGATACATGATTGCCTGCACATTGTATCATGCATGGCACATAACTGACTGATGTTTAATAACTGCATCGTTTCTTTCCTGACATCTATTCAAAAAAGATTGTTCATCCTATTGGTCAAAAAAGTCATTAACAGCAGATATGACATCAGCATCACTACAATACTGGTTCCCAGCGAAGTGTTTTTTTCATGTTGGAGAACAGATGATAGTCAATACAGGAGAATAGGGAGGGTTATCAACCAGTACAAAGCCACAGACACGCACAGCAGCCATGAAACCACAAGATACCTTTCGTCAGTTTTCTTGGGTGTATGGTTTTGAAAGCCTTTCATAACTGCCTCAGCAAGTTGTTGTAGTACCCTCCATTGATGGTGTGGCCCTTTTAAAGATAGTAAACACAATGCATTTTACATTCCAAAAAACTGAGGCCATCACCTTCCCTGTAGATGAAACAACCTTGGAAGTTGAGGAGAGGTGTTTTCACTGCACTGATTGTCTCTTTGTCTCTGGCTCAAAGTGATGAAAACACTCATCCTGGATTCAAGTACACCAGCTGGATCTGCTTCAAACAATGTCAGATTTTCCCATGAGGTAATAGAACCTGAAGATGTTTCAGAAGATGTTGAACCCACTAAGCAAAAACCTTCTTCATTCTAAGTTCATTGTGCAGAATATTCTCAATTTTCTCACAGCATATGCTAATAGGATTGGCTATTTGATTTATAATCAATCATCTGTCATCCATCACCATGTGGTGAACACGACGAACAGGATTTTACAACCTTGGATCATCTTCAAGACTCTCCTATCACCTCTTAAATTCAGCTACCTACTTTTGCACTGTTGATAAAGTCATTCCCTAATGTAGCAACCATATCAGTATGAATGTCCTTGGGGGCTGAACTATTTTTTCTGTAAGTACTTGATAGCACCACTATGCTAAATTTTGTCCACTACTAGTTACTTTTTGTTGTAACCAAGGGAACATTACCAAATAGAATAATCAAACGGAAGTTACTAATGAACAATAATACTTAGGACAAGAAGAACACATATAAGATTCACCAGCAGTGTATAGAAGAAGTAGTCAACTGCTACAAGTGAGTCAAGTGAATTCCACAATGAATGTCCAACTCCAGACATACCCGTTATCGTCCGTAGGTATGCTACAACACTTTTGAAGTTTTTTGAACAGTCAGATGTCAGTTTACCTGGAAATAAACACTGCAGTTATTAATAAGAGTTGAAATTAATGCACACAAGATTTCACAGTTCTAGCATTACTCCTTCATAGTCAGCCTATTAACTTTTCAGCCTACATTTGTACGTAGAAAGAAACTGTGCAGTTATTAATAAGAAGAGTTGAAATTAATGCATGCAAGATTTCACAGCTTTAGCATCACTAGTCAGCCTATGAACTTTTTAGCACACCCTCATAGGCTAAAAATGCTTAGTAAAAAGATATATAGTAATCCTCTTGGAAATGTACTGTATTTCTGCTGTGTAGTATTCACCTTTACTGAGAAAAAGGATATGGTGTTCATTTGATCTTCCTTTACTTGATTGATGACAGCTCCAATTGTTTTGGAAGAGATATCAGTTGTTAGTGTCAATTTTGTGTTGATATCATCATTGATGGAGGATAATTTAGATAAAATGACTTGCGCTTGTATGGTTTTGTTGAAAGCTTCCAAAATTTCTTCTTGTGAAAAGATTGGTTCACATTTTTGTGTTTTATTTTTTACTGCATCTCTTCATTGGCTGACAAGTTTGCAGTATCCAGGAATGAATCTTCTGTGATAATTGATTAATTAATCTCTCAAAGCTGTATAGATTCCATACAGAAGTTTGAGTGGGAAAGATCTTACTCATGCACATATTTCCTGGAATTATTCAGTCTTATTCCATGTTTGTCAGTTTCATAATCAAAAAAAGTCAACATAGTGTGAATAAACAAGTAACATTTATCTTCAAACCGTAGTATGCTAGTCTATCATGTAGAATTTGTTGAAGGTGCTCAGAATATTTCTGTTTATTGATTTCAATCTACTGTGGGAATGTATATTTATTTTCTGCATTATACAAAAAACTGTGGCACAATGAAGTGGGGAAAGGCTGGTACTCAGTAACTATGCTAGTCCTAGTTCATCACAATCATGACCTATTCATTCAATACAATATACATCTACAGTTGGAATGACTGCAAAACACTTTCCGCTCCCCTTTTATAAGCAGAAGCACACAAATGCATGCTGGGATTTTTTTCTTAGCCAATGAAATAGGCTGGTTCTTGGTTTGACCTGGTGCAGTCCTAGTCTGTCTTGTCTTGCAGTCAGAACATTACATTTGCTTGTCTGAATTTGTTTTTGTGCGTGAATGCTAATTATTAGTTTGTGAAATTTTTGCCTTATTACTGCTGCTTTGCCTTATTACTATTAATTTGCCTTACATATATTGTTTGCTTGCTTGCTTAATATTATGTTTTTTTTGCCCTGTTCTTTTTCTTGTTATTGCTTATTGCAAACTTTGTCATTTCTGTTTGTTGGACAGTTCTGTCACTTATTTTGCATTTCACTATGGCTGCCTGATCCACAATGGCTTTTAAAACATCATTCATATATATGAATGTGACTGGCAGATAACCTAAAACTTCAACGATTTGTCATTGGTTTATACATACCATGTTTATTACACTGAAGGGTGTATGTGCTAACTCATATAGTTTGTTGTGGGCACCTGGGTGTCCATATCAGACAATACTTGCAAACATTTAAAAAAAAAAAAAACAATGATCTGACACTGGAATTCAGATAAAAATATGCCCCCCAAAAGTTTATTATTAGCAAATAAAATAATGATACAATTCAAAGAAATGCAGATATTAAAAAGTCCCAGAGAAAGCCGTAGTCGGTAATCCAAAAATGAGGAAAAGGAATAGTTTTTCTAATAGCACGAAAAATAAATCTGAGAAAACAGTTTCTGTCGTGCTGATGATGAGACCATAGCAGTTGGTATATTATACTAAATCAGTTGGAGTGCACAAAAGATATACTGAAACAAATGATGTGCGCAGATGATTGGAACAGTCAGTATTGCACAGAAGATAAGCCTGAACAGTAGGTATAGCAAAGAATTGTTGATATGCACAGAAGATATGGGTAATTTACCATCACATATCAAGACAGTTATTGGCCCTGAAAAGGAAGGTAAGTTAGTGCATGCCCATGCAATTGGGGAGAAGACTTTGTTTTCATCCTGAAAAGAACAGTTAGTTGCCGCATACCATGTAGTTTGGAGAAAAACTCAGTTTTTGTCCTGAAAAGGTAAAAGGAAGTAGGATCATGCTGTTCTGTAAGAAGAGAATCTCTGAAATCTTGCTGAGCAGACTGTCGGTTAGGAGGATTAACTGCGGCAGAAGGATCACACATTAACACTGGCAGATAACAGAAATCAACTGTTTAGAAACAGGATTCAACTGTGGGGGAAATAGGAGCAGCCATCATGCTATTTGGTAAGAACAGGATCTCTAAAATCTCCCTGAGCAGACCGTCAGTTAGGAGAATCAACTATGGTAGTTATGAAGCAGCTGGTCATTGCTGCTTTCATGGCATAGGGGTGTTACAACATTTGCAGTCTTTATAACACTACTTCCAGTTATAATTAACATAATTGAACTACTCTAGGTTATGAATTATACTACAAAAAGGATAGGAATAGTATTTATTTCATATAACCATAATCAAATATTTCCCAAAACAATGCAGAGTATTACTAAACTCGAACAAACTGTTCAAGATCACGTAGAAAGGGTTCATTTGCTGGGAGGGAATATCAATAGAGTAGCAAGATGCTACAATGTCTTAATGGTCTTTTTTTCAATATCTTCCTCATTCACTGGAATTTAAAGTCTAATTTAATATCGATCTGTATGCCTTGGATACTGGTTGTAAAATCATGAAAGTGAGGAAATAGATATTAATCTGGTAGTGTACAGAAGATATGTGGGTAGTGTCATGGTTGTCATCATGGGAAACAGACCCAGCAAGCTGAGCTAAAATTTTGGCCTCATCTGTTGAATTAAAAAAAAAACAACATGAAAAAAACAGTAGATAAACAACTCTCTGTCTTTCAGACAAACTCAAGGAAATTCACAAAGAAGAGAAATCTGTGGATGTCCATGATTGACTGTATTCGGATGGGACATGACATTAAAAAAAGAGATAAACTGTGAGTTTAGGCCTTTAAAATCTTTACATAGACACAATGTGGCTAAGTCTTGCTTTGAAACTATATGAAGTGGAGAAGGTTAGGGTTTCTTCAAAGTCATGTTTAATGAAGTTTTTAAGGACTAACTAAAATTGATGAAATGAAATTAACCCTGATAATAATAATTCATATATCACTCATAACAAAAACAGTAATATGATAAACTTATTTTATTGTAACCAAGTATATCTTAAACAGGGCAAGATAACTTTTCAGAATATCACATGTGGAAACATATCTCCTGTTGACCCATAATATATTTAATTATCCATTATAAAAAATAAAAACCTTATCACTATAACACTAGTTGATGAAAAAAGTTCATTATATAAAATCAACATAATATACAAATTCTTATATCCATGAGTAGATTGTAACTAAAAAAAAACTGTTATGATTTTATACCACCACACTTTCTCATTATATATTTATCTGACCAAAGTGCAATCCAGTCATATCTAAATGTAGTATTTCATGTTGTCTCTGGCTTTAATTCTTTCTTCTGATCTCAATGATATGTCATAGGCTGCATCAATGACAGAGAAGTTTCTTTTTACCTCACTTTATTTTATGAGGGTTAATAGTTATTGCATCATTTCAAGGAGGAAGAGAGAAAGACAAGAAGATAGATTGAGAGGATGCCAGTCAATTGGCCAAACTTTCATGACCACATGCTGACTTGCCTCACTATGGAATCTGGTTACAACAAGGCATCTAGACTCTTCTCATTCTTGCAGTCATCTGTGTGTCATTGCATCATTTTGGTTTCGTATCAAAACTTAAATGGTGACAGTAATATTAGCCATTTCCCTACAAGGAAACATTTTGCAGTCATTGACTGAACTTCTTTAAATAATGACCTTTATTCACACTTAAGATTGCTATCGCATTATTTTGTTAAAATTGTTAAGTGCAAATATTTACCAATGCACAATTTTTTTTGTAGTCATGGAACTTGCAACGATTTATTAAATATTATGAGGCATCAGAAAATCCATTTAGGAAAACCATGAACTTTTCGTGGGTATGCTTGTTAGAATAAATATGAAAATATTGAATTACAGCCAGATCAGTAAAAAATAAAACAAGGATAACAGTAAATTTCAATTTCAAACTGTAGAAATAGTTCAAGTTAGAAAAAAATGACTAAATTCTTAGAACTTATTTTTTTAAAATCCAACTTGGAAAGGTTTGTCCAACAGTTATCAGTGCAGAAGGTGGAACTGGCAAACTGAATTCAAATTCCATCCTGTCTGATCTGTTTGCATTCACACTAATGCCTTTGGGAAAGGCATGAATCTATATTTCTTCTAGATATGGGTTAAATAACAGGATAGCTTCGTCTCTGTAACCTTAGATGGCAATTAGTCTAGTATAAGGACTGCTCAGAATTCCAAAGCATCAAGAAAACAAGAAGAAACCACTACATTATTTTTCTCAAGAACTCATGGCAATGCACAGATAAAAAACCATAATCTATGACAACTTATGATCACATGAATCTGAAATGAAAATGCCATGTTAAAAAACGTGCAAACTACAGGCTTTTCATGTTAAACATGTTATATTTTTGTACATTTGCATCTACACAGATTGCCTTATATCCATTATAAATATAATAGCCTTATTCTGGCATTAATGATAGCCTTAATTTCCAACTGTTACTGATCCCTTTTATTTTCATTTATAACGTAAAATATCTTGATTGAGTGCTGAAACAAATTTTAATAAAAAATCTACTGTTTTTATCGTTGAGTATTTAGTGTGCTATTGCAGAAAATGACTAAAACCAAGTGAGATAATTGGAGAGTAGTAGTGTTGTAGAGATGAACACACCTCTCCAGAAAAGGACTTGAACTCATCCAAATACATATAGACTGACACCAAGAATCTTCAGCAGAAGGAGTAAACAAGTAGAGAGTTAGAGATCTAGCTTATCTGCTTGCTACCTATTTCAGCAAGACTATGTCATCTCCAAGCCACATATTACTTCTTGATTGTATTATCTTCATTCAGTGCAATGAAGACATAACAGTGGTGACAAGAATTCAAATTCACATGAAAAAAGAATTTTTGTTTCTTTTTGCTTATCATAAAAAGATGGCAAAATTTAAAATTCACAGAAAAATTTTTGGGGGAGTTCATGTATATTCATAGTATGACACAGAAGTCAATAAACTACAAAACTGTATGATATACGGTTATTAGGAAAAAAACAAAAATCTTTTCTTCATAGTAAGGGCTACTTGTACAAACAAAATACACTATGGAAGAACTGAAGATAATTATTCAGCAGCAGCAAGAATTCCAGAAGGCATTATTACAACAAATGCAACAGGAACAGATTGAATATTAAGAACAAATAAAAGCCATCCTGGGAAAGCAAGGAAAAGATAATGTGTCAATTTCATTTTCACTGGACTCAGTTGCTAACTCAATTAGTGAATTTAATTACATCCCAGAAGAAAACATTACATTCCTATCGTACTTCAGAAGGTACAAGGTCATTTTCAGAGAAGAATGTCAAAGATGGTTGGATGAAAAAAAAGTACATCTTCTGTTATGAAAATTGTGCCCGACTGAGCATGAAAAATATATGAATTTCATTTTGCCAAATACTCCAGAAAAATTTAACAAAACATTATCGTAAATCTTTGGTGAAAAGATTATTGTATACTATGAACACACCCTTACTATGCATAACCCTTACTAAGGATGAAAATGAAGATTTTGTCACATATGACAGGAAAGTAAACTGAGTGTGAGAAATTTAAACTGGATGAATTTAAGATTTAGTGCAGATTTAAATGTCTAATTTTCATTAAAGGTCTGACATCAAGCTACGATGCAGAAATATGTTTTTGAATACTTAGAAAACTTGAACAGGAGTTAACATTACAGACTGTTGCAGAAGATGTCCAAAAAATTGTCAATTTAAGGCATGATAAAGGAAAAATCAAGCAAAATGGCACAACAGAAGTACAAATGCTTTGGAAAAAGAGAGTAGTGCAAAAAGAAAAATCCAGAATAAAAATACTGTAAAACTTAACCCATGGTATGTCTGTGATATCCTTCATCTCAGAAAACACTGCCCATTGAAAACCAAAAAATGTTTTAATTGTGAAAAAACAAGTCACAAACGAAGCTACTGCAAGTTAAAAAGCAAAAGAAATACACATATTAATTTGCTGAAAGTAGTGCTACCAGCTAGAAAATTAGAAAGTTCTAATAATAGAAAATTTGGGACAGTACAAATGAATAATGCTACAGTGAGATTTCAATTGGACACTGGCAGTGATATTGCAATTACTGATGAACAAACCTGAAACAGAATTAGCAAGCCTAACTTAAGAAAAACTGACAAAGTTGCAAAAGGAATATCAGGCAAGGAATTAATTTTTCTTTGGAAAATCAAATGTAATATTGCCCTTGCAGGTAAAACTAAAAAAGCAGATATTTATGTATTAAAGAATTCTAACTCAAATGTACTAGGTGTCAATTAGCTAGAATTATTTGGACTATAGAATTGATGGTTACATATAAGAATAAAAATAAATATATTCACAAATATGTTGATCCAGATTAATTTTTAATGGAAATTATGGCTTGTTTTTTTTTTGTTTTTTAAAAGAACAAGTAATCACACTTTATGCTTATATAAAAAATTAATATTCACAACTTCAAGATATTTTTTACATATATATATATAAATAAATCCCATTTATTTTAAATGCCAAATATATTTTTTTTAAATTAAAAAAACGTATTCCCAATATAATATGTAACATTTGGATAACCAGATATTTTTACTAAAATTTAAATGATGTAACAGTCAGTCTGTACTCAGCAACTGAAGATTGTGTTGTGCTGTCAGTGAGGGATAATATGTATATTTATTAATATATACTTAATAGCTCTGTTTTATTACATTGAGCACTGTTTTATTAACACCAGTATTGTATGTATGATATTATATATATATATATATATATATTTAGTTTACGAAAAACTAGGTAATCCGTATGGGTAGACCCAAGGAGGATAAAATCCAGAGAGCTCAATGTAAATCAGAGCTAATAATTTAAATAAAAACAGATTGCTTTAAGGTTCCATATAATAAATTATTTCACCACAGCCCTTTTAAAGGACAGTGGATCATTAGATTTATTTCCCCATAAAAAAAAAATCAAAAAAAAAATGTGTGTGTGTATATATATATATATATATATATATATATATATATAT